>JBBPFQ010694603.1:0-14932 GCA_037974815.1 Kaempferia elegans | reverse complement strand
TTGTCCTCCTTTGTGTCTTGACCATTTACACTAATGGATAGTAGCTATTTATAATTTACCTTATTCTGTTAAACTGATAATGAATTGACAGAGATACTGAAACAAATAAATCATCTTTTTTCCACGTAATCGTCTCCGTACCTCCCTTCACCAACGTCTCAGCCACTGCTAGGGGTGGGTGTGGCGACATAGGTCAGAGAAGGGGTGGAGGATGTCGCGGCGGAGCATACTGTAGGGAAGAGAGAAGGTCATACTAGTTCACCTTCGAGCTTTCCAACTACTACTTTTTGACCTTTGTGTTCACTGGCATGGAGTGCGGATAGCGTCCCGGGATTCTGTAAATATGGACCATCGGATGAGATCGTTGAGCGGCTTAGATTTGATAGGATGATGCGTAGATTTTGCGCTTTGGATAAGGCATCCTTAAAACCGTATTGGTTTTAACTTTAATATCTCCTTTTAATAAACATATTTATGAGTTGTGGACTTATTCATCTTTATTTTCAATATTCAATTTTTAAAAAGATTTTTTAATAAAATCTATTGAATAATATCCTTTAAGAAATTGAAAATGATTAATATGTAAATATTATAATACTCATTCATATTAATTATAATATCATTTAAGTGTTATAATATATACATATTAATTTGTAGCATACGTTAACATGGAATGCCTTTTACATGGCTGAGGCAGGCCATGTACCATCTAGCATGCGAGATGGACACACTTTTTATTACAAAATTTATATTTTACTTTATCTTTTAGAATATTATATTACGACTCTCTTATTTTTGTAACCTTTAAATAAAATATTTCTAATTTTCACACGCAAACAATAACTTTTCACCTATGTAAAATAAATTTAAACTTAATTAATTGAGTACCGTAAGATTCAAAATTTATTATAAGATATTGTTATTTTTATAAAAGTAGTGAGATTGGTACCTATAAAAGTTCTCTGCTGGATACTATAAATTAATAAATAAATAAATAAATAAAGATCAAGAACCTTTCAATTTTCAAACATGGTGTGAGGATTAGAGTGTTTTATATTGGTGTTGGATGGAGAAGAGTTTATGAGGATTATCATTTTCTTTATAAATATATATTTTTGAGAAAATATCGAAACACTATTTAAAAAAAAAAAAGGAGACATTATTTTAACGAAAATAATAAAGAGTTCGTTTGGATTTTTACACTCTTATTATTATTTTTTTTGTTATTGGACAGTGGACAATTGCGTGATGCTCCAGCATCCTCCCGGTGCCGCCTATCCTGTTATATCCAAAGAGTCAGACTCAGACCGATATCGTCGACCTGTACAGTTTACCATCTCAAAAGTCTGTGGGACTCACGCTAACTCTCATTCAAAGGGCAGGTAAGAAATAGGTTAAATCGAAGAATGTCTCTTGCACATTTCTGGGTCGGCATTTATTGGAAACCACATGTCCGGCGTACTTACTTACCAATGCGGACCTGACACGTTTTACATAAACGACGTTTGCTGCCCTGATGTAAACAGCGACGGAAGGGTTAGGATTTGGTGTGGGTACTGACGGCGTGCACGAAATCGAAGAGATATTTCACGGTCAATATCGGTTTCTTTTTATTTCTTTTTGCCTTTTTAATCTGTGCGTGATCAGTAGGGAATCGGCGACCAAAAGGCGCAGGAAATCCCAGGAATAAACCAAGAAGTAAAGGAGAGGAGAAAGAGAGCAAATCGAGATATGGAATCCGCTGCCCAACGTCGGCTGCGAGCCATCTCCGGTCATCTCATCGCCTCTAGCGATCGGGATAAGACTTCTAACCTTAGCATCAACGCCACCGTAGGCGAGTTCGTGCTCGGTACATGTCCTCCTCCCGTCTCTTGGTTCTAGATCGGGTCCTAGAAGGAGTGTTTCTTCCCCGTTTCTTGTCATTTTTTTCTTTAATTTAAAATCAGTAACATGCTCATTTTATTCTCGAATCAGCCATATGAATATTGCGAATGAATTTGTTCTTGTCGATTGAAGTAGCTAGAAAGTAATTCCTGAATTGTCCAAGTATCGCGGAAAAAATAGTCAGTGATTAATGCGGAAAACGGAGGATAAAGAGAAGCTCCGATGGAGTGGTTTCTGGCTCCCAATTTTCTTGTTTGGCTTTGCTTAAAAATTATACACGTGACTACTTGTTCTCGCTCGATCCTTATCCAATTTACGAAACGGCGTTTCTGAATTGACCAAATCATACTTTATTAATTACCAAAGGGCACACTAATTTATTTGTTTTTTTTCCATTCTATCCCTCTTGCCAACCCGCATGCAACCTCAATATCTCTCTTCTCTCTCTCTCTCTCTCTCTCAACTCATGTAAAGCAAATCTTTCTCCTCCTCTCTCTCACCCATCAATTTTTATCAAACTCGAATTTATTTTTTCAAAACACCGGGAAGACCAAAAAGAAACAATAATAGATGACACATTTGAAATGAGTGTAGTCGGAGCTCTCAGTCAATGTAGATTTCGACCGAGAAAGCTTCAATTGTACCCATTTCAGATTTTGAATTTATGAGGTGACAAGGAGTTTAAATATGCTATCCATTTTATTTCGACTTCTCCAGATGTGTTAAAACGTTATTGAAAGAATCGGCCGAAATCCCACATTGGGCATGATAAACTCATATCAGGCACATGTCATATCAGGCTCAATGTATGATTTCAGCTGATTCTTTTAATAACATTTTAACACATCATAAAAAGCCGAAATAAATAATAGATGATATATTTGAACTTTATGGAACATCAGGAATTCACAGGACCTGAAATGGGTACAATTGGAGCTCTTTAGGTCAATTAGTAGGTTTCAACCGAAACCCAGATTGACTTAGAGAGTTCTGATTGCACCAAGAAGTTTAAATATGTCATCCATTATTGTTTTTCAGTCTTCCCTGGTGGTAATGTTTTGAGAAACTGAATTCGAGTCGAATAAATCGATAGGTGAGAGAGAGGGAGAGAGAGATTTGCTTTCCACGAGTGGATAGAAAGGGAGGGAGTGGAGAGAGATGTTGAGGTTGTATGCGGTTGGCAGGCGGGGTAGAATGGGATGATCAAACATATTAGTGCGCCCGTTGGTAATTATGGTACGCCTTTTGGTCAATTCAGAAAGTTGGGTGCGCCCATTGGTAAATTGTCGTTTCTTTTACTACCCTCCAGCAGTTGGCTGACTCCTTGCTGTCTTCTCAATCATTGATTTGATGTTATGTGATTCTTGTGACTTACAATGTCAATGCCATGTAATCTACATTTTTTTTATATTAAAGTTAAAGTTGGTAATGGGTGATTGACTCTTGGGACCTCGCACCATTGTCAAATCTAACTCCGAAGTAAATGGGGAAGGGAAAGAAAATCCTGCTTGTGCTAGTGGGACAATAGCCAATTTGATGTGACATGCAATCGCTTAATCTTGTAAGCATGGAAGTTGGATTTTCTCTCTGTGTTATGCAAATCTACCATTCGAGTACCAACTCAGCTACGCTGTTGGGGCAAAGGATTTGCTCTCTAGTATCTACGGAACTTATTAATATCTATGGGATTTGTCCATTTTGATGAGTTTTTAACAGTCAGGTGATAGTCAATGTTTTGATGCTAATGCACTATGATTTTGTCCAGATGGATCTGAGATCATTTCACATGCATACTTGGCTTGGTTTAGTGGTTTTAACCACTCTACCTGTAAAGTTTATCTTAGTAAATGTTGCAGGATCAAGCAGGAGCTATCCAATTTGGCTGTGGCATCTCTTCGTCTGGTCGTTGGGTGTTGAATAGTTATCCAGCTATTTCATAAACCTCCACTCTAAATCATGATGTTTCTATATTGCCAATAAAATACTTGAATTAGTAGCCTATTTGCCCTTAGTTTGTGGCATATTTTCACTGATATTTCAAATGCGTGTTCATCTAGATTTTGGGATGCTAATTGTTTCTCAGAATCCTTTTCCAAAATTCTAGTACCTAGATATGAATTTTCACTTATTTTTTGCCCACATTTTGAGGATCAAATGGGCAGCTTTTTTCTCTTAAAAACATTATTTGTTTAATGTATAAGTCATTAACGAATCTTAGATCTGCTTGATGGCTTGTCGCTACTTTATTATTTTTCTTATAAGCAAAAATGGGTTGCTGCTACTTAAATAATGCAATAACTTTATCTGCCATTCAGTTTATTTGAAAGTTTAGATCTGTAAAGATATACAATTACTTGATATTTCTTTAGCTGTTCCTTTTCTCTTGCATTTAGGTGGTAGTCCTCATCTTTTGCTTACATGGATGTTTGAAGTTGTTACATTTACAATCCCTCTTCATTTCTACACCTGCTAGTAGATTTTTTTACTTATAGTTTTTTCTTCCACTCAGCTGAATCTTAGATCTTTATGACAGTTTATGGTTCATATGACAAATATTAAGTATTTCCTTTAGTATTATAATTTATTCAAGTTGAGACTTTTTGTGTATGTTTTTTTCCCTTTTTGCTCATGCTATTTCTAATGGTGTGATTACTTTGGAGAGAAGTAGGATAAGAAGGGGAAAAAAGGATGAAAAGATTCTCAATTTCTTTTGTTACTTGGCAAGGACGCAGAGATGGAAGATGAATGAATATAATTTTGCACATTTCTTTCATTTTATGCCTTCATCAATTTGGTGAAAATGAAGGAAAGGAAGTTTAAATATTGAATAAACACAATAATATGTCTGTGACATTATTTTCTTCCTTTCATTTTCATCCAAGTAAACGAGATGAAGAGAAATGAGTGAATGATTTTATTTCTTTGCTTTTTCCTATCTTAAATCACTTACATTCTTGTAATTATTCCTCTTCCCTCCAAGTAAACACAACATTAGTATTTAATTCATTTGATCCCAAGTATTTTGGTTGTGCAGCACAGGGTTACAGTGTTGTTCTTCCTGAGAAATTGCAAACTGGGAAATGGAATGTTTATAGGTAGACATGACACTGATGTTGCAAATCTGCCTATCATTTATCTAACAATTATTTTAACTTGGCAGATCCGCAAGATCCCCACTGAAGCTAGTTTCTAGGTTTGCAGAGCATCCTGATATCGCAACACTGCATGATAATTTTGAGTCAGTATATCTTTTGGCTATTCTATTTTATTAAAGTTCTTCAAGCTCATGAAATTAGTAGTTTTATTTATAAACACACACACCATAAAATGGTTCTGAAGAGTGTTTTTCCTTTAGTTTTATTACCATATGAACGTTAAATTCATGTTAAACTATTATCTTCTAAATACAAGACCTTATACAAGTTTTTTCCTTAGAAATATTACTTATTCAAATGTAATTACTGTCAAACTGAATGTTGCTTTGCTTTCAATGACCATTAGACATGCTGTAGAGACCTTCCGAAATTACAAATACCTGGGTACAAGGATTCATATGGATGGAACAGTTGGGGAGTAAGAATCTTCTACTTTTTGGCTGTTGAGATGCCCATCTTGTCATTTTTATTTTTTTAATGATTGCGTTGCTGTTCTATTATTTTTTTTTTCAAGATACAAGTGGATGACCTATGGAGAAGCCGGCACCTCTCGGTCAGCAATAGGATCTGGCCTTATTTATCATGGAATACCAAGGGTAAGTAATAATGATTCAGATGTATTCCATTTGTTGTATTATGATGAAAAGGTGAGTAAATAAAAGTTATTGCAAACTAAAATGAATAAGAGAATTTGTTTTAATATGTCATTAGGAATAAATAATTTCTGCATAGGTTTCTTTTGTTTTATAAATGGCTTCATATATTCATTCTAGCCGACTTTCAAGTAGTTGGGATTGGTGATTGTTGAAGCCATCAATGTCTAAGTGTAATGGTGGGCATAAAAACCACTATATCTCAGCCAACTGAAAACCACCAAACTGAACCAACCCAAAAATCAGGACTTTTTTGGGTTTCAAATATTTAACATTCTGTATTTCAGATTTGGATTGGGCTTTGGGTTTTTACTTTTTATATAAATCATGGAAAAATACAACCCAACTCGCATTATGCAATGTATATTATATTAATTAAATTATATATGATATAATTAATTAAAATATTTATCTATATGTTATATGCTGTGAAATATCAACATAATGATAGAGGAGTTGCTTCGCTGTGACCTGTGTTTGAGCTCGCTCGTGCTTTCTACTATATTATGATCCCATAAGATTGTTCAGTCTGTCTCCGTAGTCACCCCATCTATTGTAAATAGCTTATAATGCCTATTTCTCTTTTTTGACACTTTTATTTAGTCACTTAAAATATTTTATATTTATTAAGAAGAATTGTTAAACAATTTCTTTTCTATTGATAGTGGTGGCTTGCTACTGAAACTTAACAAAGAATTGCTATTGTGTTTCTTTTATATGTATATCTCATAGTTCTAGTATAATTCTTGTATGTATCTTTGTAGGCATTGCATTCAATTCTATAGTATCTATGAATTATGAGTTTCTTATAGATTTTGTAACCTCAACCATATCAAACGAAGGCCAAAAATTTAGTGGTTGTGCCGGTGATGAACCATTAAGTGTTAGATATGATTGATTTTTCTGTATCTTGTTCTTAACAAGAAATCATTCTAATTTGCTATTTGGACAGGGTGCATGCATAGGACTCTATTTTATAAACAGACCAGAGTGGATCATTTTGGATCATGCCTGCTCAGCATACTCTTATATATCTGTGCCTCTTTATGATACACTGGGTATGACTTAGTTCACTAGTGACTAGTCTTTATATTTCTTTTTTTATTTTTTTGGTTCGTAATAAATACAGGCATTGACACATCTGCAGGACCAGATGCAGTGCAATATATAGTTAATCATGCATCAGTTGAAGTCATTTTTTGTGTACCCCAAACACTGAGCACTGTGAGTCCCGATCCTATTCTTTCTCTTAGCTGTTCAATTATTTTGTTTAAGGCATGATAAATCAAATTTAACTTGCATTTATGATTTATTTGCTCTTCTCTTCATGCCAAATTTCACAGGCGTCCATACCCAGGATTTTTTAAAGTTGCAAAAACCAATATTTATCTCCTTTTTTTTGGATAATTTACTCTTTCAGAGACTTAGGCCAAATCCTTTCCGTGCAGATTTCCTCCTGAGTTATATTTTACTATTGAAGTACTTTAATTTTTTTGAAACTGAAGAGCTGACCTCTACCACTTTGTCTTATTCTTAATCTGTAATGAGCTAGATGTTGATTTCTCAGTTGAAACTTCCATATATTTTTGTTTTGCAGCTATTTATCTTCTTATCTCAGATGCCATCTGTTCGTTTAATAGTGGTAAGGTTGTCGAAAGCTAATTTTTAAAATTTTGATCATGAATAATTGTGTCTAGTGTTTGCTTATTTGCAATTTTTTTTTCATAGGTTGTTGGTGGAATAGATGAGAAGATGCCCTCAATTTCTTCAGCAACTTCAGTGAAGATTATTACTTATTCAAAACTGCTCAGTGAAGTAAGTTTCTCTTACCATTTATCTTTACTGAAATTTACTCAACAGTTAAGAAACTGAAGATTATGCTGCAATTAGAATTACATGAAAGGATGTAGAATTATATCTTGTTATTTTGTACTTTAGAAATGCTTAAGAAGGCTTGATAATGATGTAAATATTCAATGAACAGGGTTCATTTTTAAATACAGAATTATGTCCACTTAATTTGATATGAATGGATTTCTGTAGGTTATAGTCTTAATTGGTTGTGTTGTTTGACAGAGTTGCCTCTTCATTAAAATTGTCCAACTTGAGCTTTTCATTTTGATCATATCTGCTCTTTATCCTAGCTTAAATTCCGAAATGCGTAAAATATTACAGTATTACATCCATCTAGTCAAGTTATTGACCAGTGACATCATTTCCACTTCGCCAAATAATTTGACCAAAGACTTGAAACCCAACTTCACATTGAGTGATGGCCATAGTGGAGAGATATTTGGTCTGCTATTTGTTGTTAGGAGGATGATTGCAGTCAATTCTCTCAAGTGGATACGTAAGGCAAAATCCAAAGTGAATGATCTAGGTATTATGAAAAAGACCTTTGGCCCACAAGTTTGTACAAACTCCAAACTTTTACTTTTTTCACCATCACTGCAATTAATATTTAGTGGTGGTCTTGCATCAATCTTGTCTTTTATGTCTGATTATGTCCTAGCTAGTTGGTTTTTTCATACACGCAATAAATCCCTGGCCTGTTGTTTTTTAATCAAAATCATTGTGTTTCTCTTTCAACATAAGTTCCTGTGACCTACATGTATCTTTAAGTATGATATTCTAGTCTGATCCTCAAACCTGGTTTGTTAATTAGGGGCAAAGTAATATTCAGAGATATTGCCCACCAAAACCTGAAGATGTTGCAACTATCTGCTATACCAGCGGTACAACTGGCACACCTAAGGTACTATAAAGTTTCAGTTTGGTGCAAAAAATACTGTATAAATCTTCATCATATTTGGTATCTGATGAGTCATGGATGATTGATGTGCAATAGGGAGTTGTTCTTACTCATGGAAACTTGATTGCAAATGCTGCTGGATCTAGTATGAGTGTCAAGTTCTACCCCTCAGATGTGTTAGTGATTTTCATTTGGGGCTTACTGTTGTTCATCTATCATGTTGATTAAGGCGTGTCTAAAATATTTCTTTGTTTGCTCTTGCAGGTATATATCATATCTTCCTTTGGCCCATATTTATGAGCGTGTTAACCAAATTATGGTGACATATTTTGGGGTTGCAGTTGGTTTCTATCAGGGGGTATGGATTTCAATTCTGCTACAACTTTATTGTTAAGCTAAAAATTTCTAGAAGTATAGAACTAACAAGAGTATAAAATAACATACATAAATAGATAGGACTTCTGAATTGGTTAGAGATTTTTGTATGAAATGTTGAGAGCAGTATTAGTTTTAGTTTGAATAAAACTTTTTATATAGTTTGATCAAGAGTCAAGACTTATAACTTTGTTGATTTTCTAATTTGTTCCAACTACCATTACCATGATTTTTGACATATTTAGTGGTTCTAAGCTGCACAGTTTGTTTGTGATAGTTGAATGTGAAATATGAATTCTCATGTGCTTCTTAGTAGTACTTTAAACCATGATTAGACACAATAAATGAAATGATGATCGAACTGGTTGATATTTGTCATTTAGGTATTCAAACTGCTTAGAATTAGATAGCGTTGTCTGAATGGAGTGTATTGTCTTAACCAGATCACTTTGTTTCAGTTCAATTTAATAGTGAGAGAATGAAAAGGCTAGTTGTGTTAACTCTGCCCCACCTATTTATTTGTTTAAATAAAAATTATCATCTAACATCCAGACTGGTTCTCTTCTTAGTTCTTACTATATAGTTTTTCATTATTTGGAAGTACCATTACGGTTTCAATTGCTGGCATGCTCGTGATTAAATTCCTTGAATGTTCAAAGTTCCCTTTTTTTGTTAGTACTGCAAAATTTTATCATATTATCTTTTCTAGATTTTTTATAAGGGTTGCTCTACTTCCAGGATAATTTGAAGCTGATGGAGGATATGGAAGCTCTAAGACCTACCATATTTTCTAGTGTCCCTCGATTATACAACAGAATTTATGATGGGTAGGTAACTTGGCGTTACCTATATTTCTCCAACAAAAGATAGATATATGTATTTTTTGCTATAGTTGTATACATTGAATTAATGCATCATTTACCACATTTGATTTTAGTGTGATGAATGCGGTGAAGACATCTGGTGGCTTGCGAGAGAGGATATTTAATGCAGCCTACAATGCCAAGATGCAAGCAATAGCAAATGGTAAGAGCTGAGAAATGAGGCACACTATTTTTTTTTTTTTTTAAAAACCATATCATGCTAGATGTCATTTTTCCTGATATCAAGTTATCAAACAAGTGCTGCACATATCAGTGTGAACTATCTTAGCAAAACCACATCGGTTCCAAGAATCACTGATATATATCTAAAAGGTTCTTTGGCTAATGAATGCATATGATCATAACTCATAAGGAAACTATGAGAAGGATTCCTAGTTGAGATCTTTGTAACTTTTGTCAAGAAAAGTTATCATCTTTTCAGGAAAGAGCCCGTCACCAATTTGGGATAGACTAGTATTTAACAAAATTAGAGAAAAACTTGGAGGTCGTGTCCGATTCATGACTTCAGGTGCCTCTCCATTGTCGGCAGATGTTATGGATTTTCTAAGAGTGTAAGAAAGATTTATGGATATTGTATGTAGATCCGCCTTTACAGTTTTGTGCTTGTCTCACTCACCAACTTGCTGCTATCCTACCTTCCAGGTGCTTTGTTGGATTAGTTCTTGAAGGCTATGGGATGACAGAGACATCTTGTGTCATAAGTGGAATGGATGTGGGTGACAATTTAACTGGTCATGTTGGTTCTCCAAATCCTGCTTGTGGTGAGTATGAATATCACTACTTGGAAAGTGATATATGATATTTCCCTTTTTCATACTTGCAGACATTATAGTTGTCTTTTCTTTGATGGATACTTCTCACACTATCCTATAGCAGGCTTAAGGTTACTTATTTGGAAATTGCCATTGTTACTATTCTATCTAGTAAATATAATTATGTGATTTTCCTTTTTCTCACTCTTTGTCTTTTCCCACATGGTAATCCATTTCTTCTTGGGCACATGCCTAAATTTAAAGAACTAAATGGTGGTGTTGGTCTTTGATGATTAGTTAAACTTTTAACCTAAACAATGCATATAGTATTCTATTAACTCTCTCCCGTGAAGTGTACGGCTTTCACATTTTCTATGCTTAGGCATGGAATTGTCATCTCAATATCTCTCATGATGTATTATCAAGGTGACTAAGTTATATGTACTGTTATTGTTGGGTTTGAATGTTTATTAATGATTAAATCCATCATCAATGTCAATCAAGAATTCTTTTTTTCCTTTCTTTTTTGAATATTTGTTCGAACTCGAACAAATTATGTAGATTGGATGGAACTTTTGTTGATTATAGTAGGCTTAAAGTATCATTACATGCCAGAAACATCTTCTATTGGACGCTATATGGTTTTAATATCAAGCCATGTCAGCACACTTGAAAGTATTTCAAGATTAACTGGAATAAGGTTCAATTTTATAGCAAGTGTCTCAACTAATGATCAATTTTATACTTTTACAAGATTCATACAAAATAATTCTTCAAGAATATATAATTTTAAAATCAATTCCACATGTTTATAAATATTAGTTGGTGAAGCATCAAAGTTAGATTTGGACTCACAATTAAAATTGGAACAAGATAAGGACAAATGAGATCTTAGTTTTTTTTATTATTATTATTTAACTCTAGTGTCACTCTTCCTCACCATTATTGGTTTGATGTTATTTTTGTTGAGGGTGAACAAGAAGATTATAATAAGCGGTATGTATATCATTTTAACCAATATTCATTGATCTAGGTTTAGTTCCATAGTGAAATTTATGTTAGATTTCTAGATTATAAAGATACATATGTGCTATTAGATTTTGTAATGTCAAATTGACTATTTCATAGTTTGAAAAGGTGAATATGTATTTTCAGTGAAAAATAATATAACTTTCTTCTTCTTTGTCTCCAAGAATTTTCTTTATGGAAGAAAGAAAATTCTGACACTTTATCCACTCATTGTTTCCTCTGATATCCCAAGATAGATATTCGTCGGGTTGGCGGGGGCGCTGGGGGCGAGCGAATCCCCTTTTTGCCACATGATATCCCAAGATATTCGTGTTTGATTTCTTTTTATTTTCAATAATTGTTATGTGTTCTATCCCTATCATTGAAATTGAATGTTAGGGTTTCACTGTTTATCCTCCTTAACTCCCTTACTATTTTTAGTTAATATTTGATGTTATGAAAATGGATATGTTTTGACAGAGATCAAGCTTGAAGATGTTCCTGAAATGAATTATACATCTGATGACCAACCGTATCCCCGTGGAGAAATTTGCGTAAGAGGTCCAATCGTGTTTCAAGGCTATTACAAGGACGAAGTGCAGACGTAATTGAAATTCTTATTATTTGGTTTCCTTATGTAACTTTTAATGATCTTGAAATTTCTGAAACCTTAACTAATTTGACAGCAAGGAGGTAATGGATGAGGATGGCTGGCTTCACACAGGTGACATAGGATTGTGGTTACCTGGAGGACGTTTAAAGATCATTGACAGGTAAATTTATTTACTATTTTCACTCAGCAAAGTATAACCGTGGTATCCTTTGTTACTTTGTTTCTAAAAATATAAAGTTTATAGTTTTTTTGTCTTCTAACTATTGTGTCACCACAAGGGAACTGAAATATAGGTGTACTGTCAAAATAAACTTTCAGTAACGAGAGGATAGCTGAGTTTTTAAATTGTTTTTATTTTACCAAGTGTAAGAATCATAATTTTCAATTATTTGGGGCATGATGTTAGTGATAAATATAACAGTATTGCTGAAACCGTAAATTTTATGGGATAAAATATTTGTTAATGTACTTGTAATCCCTTGTGGATGTGGACGTGCATGTGCCATTTACACTATGCTTAAGAATTATGCATTGTGCCTAAGATGCCTCTTTTGAATAATGTTGGATGCAAGGATTATGCTATCATAATTTGCCTCCTGGACAATATGCCTCATTCTTTATAAACTGGAATATGCTTTTTTTGAACTGGAACATGCTATTTGCTGTAACTTTTGACTCTTTCTGTAAAATGGCTTCAAATATGTGTTATTTAAGATTTGTAATTTTTTTCTTAATTTTGTAATCAACTTTCATCTTTATAATTATTCATCTGATTTTTAATGGAAAAATTACAGGAAAAAGAACATTTTTAAGTTGGCTCAAGGTGAGTACATTGCCCCAGAAAAGATAGAGAATGTATATGCCAAATGCAAGTTTGTTTCTCAATGCTTTGTCTACGGTGAGTTCCTCAACTGTCATCATGACAATGAACACATGACATATGCTAAGCAATACAAATCTTAATCGACGCCAGGTGATAGCTTCAACTCCTATCTAGTTGCAGTAGTTTCAGTGGATCAAGATGTATTAAAAGCTTGGGCTACATCAGAAGGAATAATGGTTGGTTTGCAACAATCTCTCTTTTGCATTGGAATTCCCTTATCTATGGAACCTATTTGTTCTCAATTCTATTCACCACAATGCCTAAGATTAGTTCTCTGTTGACATTGCACTCAACTAGAATCTGGGGACTAAAATCTTCTGTATAAAATTACGTGGAAAATAAGATGGACAAATTGAGATGTCCGAGTAACCTAATTGCCATATACCGACTGGCAAATATCAACTGGTCATTGAGGTTAAATAAAGTCAAATACCATTAATTGCTATAGAAAAATAATGCACAAGGGTATCAATGCCATTTAAAAGGGACTCTTCCGGTAACCCTAGTCCAGCAAAGATAAAAGCATAGCGAGTGCAAGTCCTCTCCAAAGATGCTAAAGCCCAGCTACAACTGGTACCTATGCGAAATTATATGAAATTTAACTCTGTTGATCCTTTGTAGACTATGTGCTAGTCCAAACATCACTGTTAAACGCCAGAAATCATACAATTAAACATCCCATCCTATGAAACTAAAGTTTATTTGCAACTATATACGTCATGTGAGATCCAGTTTTAACGCTACTGTGATCATTGATTCTTTGGTTCTTTGTTCAACATCCTGTATGAGATAAACCTACGCATGAGGGGCACTTTCTGCTGAAAATATCTCTAGCTTGCATTATGAAGGTTGCATTGCATGTTTTCTTTGATTATTGTTTAAATATGTTCCACTTTTTTATATTCAGTATGAAGGTCTAGCCCAGCTCTGCAGTGACCCACGGACAAGGGCCGCAGTCCTTGCTGACATGGATGATGTTGGAAAACAGGCTCAGGTAACTCTTCACCTTGCGTAACCAAATCCGATATTTACATGTCTAATTCTTCTCCTAATCCTCGAAGTCCATGCCTTCCAGCTGAGAGGTTTTGAATTTGTGAAAGCTGTTACTTTAGTTGTGGAGCCCTTTTCTTTAGAAAATGGTCTACTTACCCCAACATTCAAGGCAAGTTTTATAACCTCTTTGCTATCATTTAATTTGTTTGAAAAATGCATCTTATAGTTATATTCAAGTTCATCTTTCCAGATAAAGAGACCTCAAGCAAAGGCGTATTTTGCCAAGGCGATAGCAGATATGTACGCCGAGTTAGTTAATTCTGATTCGTTACATCAGAAACCAAAATAAATTGCATCAAAATTACACGCCGATTTATCTTGGAAGCTGAAGAAGTGCTTTCACAGAACCTACAGAATAAAGTTAATCCTGCTTAAGAATGGATGCGTGTTTGAATAATTGCGTGCGATGCTTTATTGGTGGCAACAAATTTCGAGAAGATTCTGGGTGGGTAGGAGAATACATCATCGTTATATTATCCAATCCATCTTCAAAGGAAAATTTATCAGGTGCCAACGTGTCGTATTGTGTTGTATAAATATTAATCTAAACGTTGTTATTTTGACGCTTCAAATTCCCGTGGATAGTGTATTTTGATTTCTCTTACGTAATGATCATAATTTTTTCCCCACAAGGTGCTGAGTTGATTGGCCAGCCAGAGGGCTGTAGATTTGTTGTAATAGGAAGGAGTAGATTTTGATACGTGTAGGTTTTGAGAAAAAAATTCTTTCATCCTCATCTATGTATTAGTCAGTTATAAGTTTATTTTGTTATTTAACTATTGTCAATGTGACACTTTCACCTTTTATTTATTGCCCTAGTTAATAGTGCAATGATAATTTCTCATGTATTTAACAATTGAGTTTCTGTAATAAATTAATAGATGTATTTTTTTTATAGATGTTTATCTATACTTTCAACT
>JBBPFQ010694498.1:0-14935 GCA_037974815.1 Kaempferia elegans | reverse complement strand
GATTTAATTTGTTGTCTTGTTGTTAGGGGTGAGTAAAAGTTTGATTAAATTAAATTAACCGATTAAATCGATTGAAATTAAAAGTTCGGTTGAGTTAATTCATAAGTTTGATTTTTTTTTTTAGAAATATCGGTTATTTTGGTTTAATCAATTCGGTTTCGGTTTTAAAAATTAAAATTCGATTAAATCAATATTTTTAGGTTCAACCAAACCGAACAAAACTAATCAAACCAAATCAAATCGATATTATAAGTTAAAAGGAACCAAATTAAATCAAACCAAATCAAAATCAAACTAATCTAACCAAACTAAAATAAAACAAAATCAAACAAACTCAAAAATTTAATTATTTCGGTTGAAAACAGAAATAACTAATGTTATATCAGTTCAGTCGATTTGATTTTTTTTAAAAAGTTCAATCGATTCGATTGGTTAAAAATATTCGATCGATTCAGTTTTTAATTTAATAGGTTGGATCACTCCAATTTAAACTTCACCCTATTTGTTGCTAAGTTTACAGTCGTCACATTTGATTGCAGAGAATAAATAAATAAAAATTTATTATACAATTAAATGTATATTTTTAAAATTAAAATATTTATTCACTACCTAAACACTTGAGACAGGCTTGATATTTATTAGAAAATAAAAAATTTCCCTTTTAATTATCCATATCATTAAAAAAATATCTCCCTTTTAAAAATGATTAAAATATAGGTATTTCGAAATAACTAAAAAATGGACGCTCTTTTAATTTTCTGCCTTTGATATTTATAAAATTTAAAATTTTTGAAAAACATTAAATTCATTTTAATATCAACCGTCGATCACCCGTCTTATTCAGATCCAACGGGAGAACGTTCAAGGTTTCTTGTAGCTATGGTTCAGCAGCTCGGATCGGTCCCGTTTTCCCTGGTCCCTCCCTCGATGACAACTGCACAATAAAAGGCTAGTCACGTGGAAAACACGTGACTGGCTAATTCCTCACGCAACGCAACACTCCCCCTCTCTCGCGACAGCTCAAAGCCCTAATCTCCCAGCTCCTCTCGCGACGACGCAACCCTGTTCTGCTCTCGCAACGACGCAACCCTAACCTCCTCTCGATCCCTCGCATCAGCTCTACTCCCTGCTCTCGCCTACTCCCTGCTCACGACGCGCCTCCACCGTCGGCGGCCTCACGCGACGCCGGAGAAGCTGAGCCACATTCTGCTCAGCCCTAATCTCCTCTTGCGACGCAAAGCCCACCGTGACCGGAGGAGAAACAATAGCTGCTTCCGAAGGAGAAACAAGCTTGTCCTGCAATGAAGATTTGCGATGAAGATGAAGAAGAAGCAACCACTAACTGAAAGAGCACTGCAATGCAGAAGGTGAACACTGGATTGCAATTTGCAATTGCTGAAGCAACTGAAGCCGAAGTATACTTCAAGCCCGTGCTGTACAAATTTAAGCTCAAAGGAATCCTGAAAAGCCAACAAGTTGTGTCCACCATTAACTAACACTCTTAGAACACTCAAATTGACCTGATACCAAAGAACTTGCCCAATCATTGCATGCAGGAACAGTTTCAGGGATATTGTGAGCGTCAGAGGAGTAGAACTCTTTCTGCAATCAGAAATCAAACGATGAACAACTAAGAACTAATCCTTTACTTTAGGATAAACAACTACCTCTGGAAAATGGCAGCAAGTGATGCAAGTAGCAGAGAAGCAGCAATATGCCTGTACAAGATGAAGACGGATGTGCTCATTCCTTTGTCGAAGGCAGCTTTTGATGTCATGAAGTAGCCAGTGTATGTCAATTGTATGAAGACGACTACAAAATAAGGTTTCTTTTCGCTCATAGCTGTGAGCCTTTGAGCTAAAGACCCCATAAGAGAGGAGCTTAGGGAGTGATGGAGATGCCATGAGTCCCATCCATTGCTTAAAAAGAGTGAGGAGGTGATAAAGTTATGTGACAATTTTGAAAAACTCTCTCTAAAGATGAGGGTTTAAATTATAACAGCCTAAAAACAAAATAAAACAAAATAAAATAAAGTTTATGTGTTCAAATCCATGAGTAGTTAATAGATATTCTAGCAAAGATGAACGATCACTCAGGCAAGTATTCTGTAACTTATAAAGCATGAGGAATCCTTTCCAGATGCTCTCTTTCAGTATTGACCATTCAATTTGATTAAATAAGCTTCTTTTGTTTTAAGAATTTATCCATCCAGATTTATATTGATTTTAATTGTAGATAGATGTGCCAAAGTAGGATTAATGAGCTTGTTTATGTTCCAATCAGTGTCACAAAAGCAAATTAATAAAACATGTTGCTTTAGCTTCTCAATACCAGAAAAGGACATGTTGCCTTATTAGTGATTAAAGTCAAATATTCAAAGAGCTATCATAATCAAAAAACAGTGTTTTAAAAAAAATGCGAAACATATCACATAACATTCCTCTCTGAGTGGAAACAAACACATTCTGTGGGAATAGATTTGAATGGAAGTATATGATTCAAAGCTCCAGACAAGATGTTGTAGAATATTACACTTCAAGCCAGTTACATTACAATATAACAAGGTGCATGTAAATTCGCACACTGAATAAAGTTATATTTTGCGTAAAATATAAATGGATAATTGTTCTTGAAAGATTCCTATTCTCAAATTTTGATTTGCCTTAAGCTCATGGAAGATCCTGAAGCCTATATTCACTTTTTCTTCATTTGTTCTAATGAGCTTCTATTTCTATTCATGTAATATGTACATGAATTCAATAACGAGGTATTCAGTAGAATGATATTGGATAACTACATCATCCTCAGCACACTCCTAACTATCTTCATGGTTTTAGAGTTTGTTTACTTGTACAAACTTTGCAAGTGAAGATTGTGAGTTTTATCAGATTGGAGTGTAATCAATCTACTGGATTATACATTTTTTTTCCCTCAGATCGCAGTGTCATAAAATAAAATGCAAGTCCATTTTTCTTATAGGAGCAGGTTTCCTAGAATATACAAAGTCCTACTGACTCTAGATCATAAGGTTACGTGTTTGATTCATGTCGGGTTTGGCTCTCGAGGATTGACTCAGTTGGTAAGTACATGAGATAATAACTGTAGTGGTCGTGGGTCAAAACTGGATAAGAAATTTCATCACCTGTGAGAACCTCTGCTCATACCCTTGTCAATTTAGATTCTTGTGGTGTAGAATAGTCGTGAGGGGACCGCTAGCTTGATGATACTAATTGAAACTTAGATTTCAGCCAGTTATTGAACTGCAATTTTTATAATATTCAAAATGAACTTTCATATTATTTATCCCAACATGTAGCTATTAAAATCATGCTTCTTCTTCATTAGTAGTCAATTGCCTATCGAGTGCATCATTCTATTTTTAAATTTATTGGGTTTCATTTGTACTGTGATCAGCAGTTAATTGTCAATAACACATCAGTCGATTATTAAATTGTTTTGCTTCAATTATATGGTAGGACCATTTTACAACTTTTAAAATATCTCAAAACCATGTCAATTCTGTAGTTTCAATTGTAGCTCTCACATATTTGTATTTACTGATCCGGTCGTCAAGGGCCGATCAACATAGAAGCTAGATCAGTATGAAAAGTGCTAGTTAAGTCAAAGAGTATGCCAAGTTACCACGGTCTCCCAAAGAGCCAGGTCGGAAATCAGAATTGACTGAGTGATAAAGCCGACCGGACGAGTTTGTCGAGCGGACTATAGGCCGATCGGACGCATTATTCTTATAATACGCTATCAACACGCCCCTCCAAGTGCAGGAAGTCTCCTCCAGACTAATAGACCGGTTGGCGAAGCTCATTCGCCAAGGTCAATAACCGGTCGGATCACGTGGCTGAGCAACTACGTTGGTGAAGTTCGATCGGCAAAAGAAGACAAGAGTCCTCTGTCGCTTAGCATAGCAGAATGTCAGAGAATATTCCCTGCCAGCTAAGAAGTCTATCAGGCGCAGACACGTGACAACTGCAATCATGAACAACTCATTTAAGGAAAGACCCAATGAGGAAATAAATCAATGCATGCGTGACACCTGTCCCTCAAAACTCTAATCTCTACAGATATAAATAAAGTTTCCCCCGGAGGCCAAAGGTACAGGGAAATTATCATTTTACGCCGTTATTCTGCTAAAAGTTTTCCTCAATTGAATCTTGGGCTAACTTGAGCGTCGGAGAACCAACCAAAGAGCGACGACTCCTGTTTGGTTGCTAACGATGTTTGCTCGTCTATTGGTGTGCAGTTCCGAGAGCATCTCTTTGTTTCTGCATCAGCAACTTTTTCGTCCGACTACGCAAGGTTCTCCCTGGTGTCCGCTGACTCAACTGACAGACATGATCATTTACTATAATAGACAATTTCTCTCACATTGCGTGCCTGACCTCTCCATACAAGAGGGGATAATTACACTCAAGATGATGTAAGAAATACAATAAACTTAATTTGAAGTCTTTCTAAGAGCATCTCGAATGCAAGGTTTGTAAAATTAAAAAACCTCATTAAAAAAACTTTAATCATGGTAAGAATAATGTTTCAGGTTTGTAGTTTAAGAGCAGGTTTGAGTTTGGAGCAGATTTGAAAACTCAAACATTTTTTTTATCTCAAAATTGATGTAATGTACATGTAACCAAGCAATTATATGTTAGGAATTTGATGACACAAATTATTTAAAGTTTTAATTATTAAAGAAGTTTTAATAAGTTTTTAGAATGTTAATATGACATGATATGATATATTAGGATTATAAAAAAGTTTTTTAAAATTTTAACCATCAGAGATGCTTTAAGATAACTAAATATAGTCATGCTTACATGAAATTCATAACTTAGATGGAGAACTATGAATTTTTAATTACTAATGAATCTGGACGCTTAAGGCTGATCATAAATCGAGCCTAATAAATTTTAAATTTGAGAGGTATAATGAAAAATAATTATATGTTTTGATAAATAAAAAAAAATGAACAGGATGTTTTGAGTGAGTATTACGCCTGACTGAGCGAGCGGTTCATTAAATTGCCGCCTTGTTTTTATTTCAGATCTTAAACTCTGCACTGCTCCTCTTCATTAATGGGAAACAAAAGACACCCCACAAGTTGCCCAGGGGAAGAAGGATGCAGAAGAACAAGCGAGTGAAATTAAAGGTGGTGGACATTGATGAAGGCCGTGGGGTGGTCAGTTGTCTGGCCGCATCGATCGGCACCACATACGAACGTACCTTACCTTCATCTTCATGGCTAGCTAGCTAGTCCAACACCAGCACTAGAACATCAATGCGCCCACATGTTTGTCTGTATCACTTTTCCTCCCAAAAGACATGGCCTGAGCTTTTGAGGCCCTCGATCAGAACGATAGCAGGACAGACAAATTCTTGTCAGTCTATTTACCAGATGCGTCTACTGTATGCGGTTGATATTAGGCAGTATTATTCATAAATGGTTGGTGCCAACCAAGTACATCTTTGGGTTCATGGTTGGTGCAGAACAGCTACAATCTGAAGCTTTTCTTGTTGGATTGATGAACCACCAAATGACATTTCAGGTGCTAACTTGTAAAGAAGAGGAACACTGCAAGCAAAACTTCCTAGCCAGAGTGAAAATTTCTGGTGTTGCTTAGTTCATCATGGCAGAGGAAGGAGCTCATACGGAGTAAAGGCAAAGGGTGAACTGTAAAAGAAACAGACAAACTCATGAAAAACTTGGAAAGCAAAAGTGATCTGGTGCCACTGCAAAGCAGAATGGATAAGACGAGAGCTTCAAAGATTTTGTTTGACGAGCTTCAATTAGTCTGCACAAGAGTTTACAGGGGATTTAAAAAAAAAAAAATTTGACGAGATAAAATTAGAAACATGTCTCTTTTTTTATCTGGCATGTTTAAAAAAAAATCACAGGAAACGGTAGCTCGTCGTAAATGTTTGGTACGGGCGTGCGTACATTCGACGGTATGCGACTCATGGGAGATCTAACTTCCGGTGGGCCCCGCCCGGCGCGGGATCTACGGCCTCCGCCGTTTCAGGCGGAGGCGACGGCAACGGCGAATCGAACCGCAGCGACGCGCACGGCGTCTCGAATGGCGTCGTCTCCTGCACTTTGTCGTCTCCGCCCTCCTCCTCCTCCTCCTCCGGCTCCTCTTCCTTGATGGTGTAGAGAGTCCTCGAGGGACCCAAGCACACGGCGGACCAACGAGCCAGGTCGCTCTCCTCCTCCTCCTCCTCCTCTTCCTCCTCCTTGGGCTCCGCCTTAGTTACCTTCGCCCGAGAAGTGTCGACCGCAGAGGCAGGCTCGACGCGGGATCGGCGCTTGGAGTTGAGGCAGAGCGCGTGGAAGAGAAGCACCCTGGGTGTGGGCCCCGCGGAGGGGACGCCGGCGCGCTCAGGATCGGCGGAGTCGGGGTGTCTCCGCCGTCGGAAGAGGAGGTAGAGGAGCTCGGCGGTGAGTCCGAGGAGGAAGAGCGACAGGATGAGGATCAGGGCGAAGCCAAGCTCGGTGAGGCCACTCATGGCCGCCGGTGGTAGATCGGCGTCAAGAAGAAGAAAGATCGAGACCAATAAAACCAAAGGCGTGCGGGCGTTGCGGAAATGTTTAAATGCAGCAGGGGGAGGGGGACCGGCTGGTGCCGGTATGGCGTGGCGGACCGAAGAGAGCAAAGATGAAACGATGGCTGGATCACCTACTGAACCGGTGAAGCTGCCGTTGGTGGCGGAATCAAAGGGAGCGCGACCTGATATATATACAAAATGTCTAAAATTCTTTTATTAAACATATTTTAAAAAGAATTTTATAATAGAATTTAAAATTTAACTACCAAATTAAATAAATACCAATAGATTTCCTTTTATTGGATCGACTTACCACACTTAGCCAGACAGGCCCAATTATACGCTTCAAGCCCAAATTAAAGGAAGACAATTGGACATTGTGGATAATTCAGGCCCAACTAAGCATCCACCAGTTGTAGAAACCATTACTATCTCCATCATGTGCAGTGCACGGGCTCTGCCTGATATAGCATAGCAGCCGAAGAAGAAGAAGAAGCAGCTTGCAAGATTTCCCCCTCTCTTCTTCCATCAGTATCTGTATGACTGTATCACACGCTTCTTGTTTTCCATCCATGGCTGCTTGGCTTGGCTTGGCTTTGCTATGATATGATGCCACTCCTGCAGCGTGGCAGTGAACAGGCAAAGCAGAGAGTCGAGTGGTTCACATGCCAACTTTCTCTGCTTCAAAGGCAATGAAGGATGCCTCACTTGTCGCACCTTTCAATGCATCTCGCGCATTTCATTATCTTTATCCCCTTCCTTTGCCTTTGAGCATGCCTCTCCCATTCCAAAAGCTTCTTGTCCTCCATTCCCACTTCTCTTGAAAAGTTTCGATCCGTAGGAGTCCGAAAAATTTTGAGCTTTCTCCATTTCCTTCGCAATCTCGGATGCTCTGGCTCCGCAAACCCTAAAAATCCCTCCTTTTTGTTTGGTTTCTCCATGTCTTTCGTGCGGAGGAGGTTCGTGCTCCGTCATCCGGTGGTGGTCGACGTCGGCTGCAGCTGCCGGCGGCCAAAGCTCCTATCTTTCTTCTACTCGTCAACGAAACCCAAGTCCAGTAAGAGCCCTAGCCTCCTTTCCCCTTACACTACTACTTCACTTTCTGAAACGCTAACGTCCACTACCACCGCCACTACTACCACAATGACCACCACTGCGACTGCTATTTCCTCCTCCCCCTCCCGCTACGGCGACTTCGCTTCCTCCCCCTCTCCGCCGTTCCGCCCGCCGGCGACAGGGAAGAGCAAGAAGACGGGGAAGCGCGTGGCGGCGAGGAAGGGGGTGGTGGAGGGGAGTACGGCGGTGGTGAAGGATTCCTCGGATCCGTACCTGGACTTCCGTGACTCGATGCTGCAGATGATCGTGGAGATGGAGATCTACGCTTGGGACGACCTGCGCGACCTCCTCCACCGCTTCCTCGCCCTCAACGCAGCCTGCCACCACCACCTCATCTTCCGTGCCTTCGCCGAGATCTGGAACGGCGTCTTTGCTGCCGCCTCGCCCCCACCGCCACCCGCCTCCGCCTTCGCTACACGCCCACGCCGCCGCTGACGCAGACGCACGCACGCACGCCGCCTGAAAAAGAGTCATAGGAAACCTAAAAAAAAAAAAGTTGAGATCCTGACCCCACCTAGTGCCACGTGTAATCGATCGAGCCAAGTCGGTGACTACACCGGGTGGTGATAGGATCTCAATCCCACTATCAGTGGACTGACTGTCTTTTAATTGTATTTTCTTCTCTAATGGTAGAGATTAATTTAGGTGTCTTCAACTTAATGAGTTTTCGCTGAAATTTATTGCTTTTATTTTGGCTTCTTGTGGCTAGTACAGAATGGTCAGAAAAGTCTTTAAGTGCAAACAAATACAATGTCACAAACTATCTCTTGCAAGTGCAACAATCTCCATCACTAAATAAATATATATTTAGGTAAGATTAGATACTCGATCATACTCCTTTTTAATAAGCTACAGACACCCCAATTAATGTCGTGAACATCAATTTCCACCTCCTATGAATTAATGCGAACTTTAGACTGTCATCCTCATGAAGAGCTAAGTCACGAGGGACAGCGGTAGGCAGCAGGGTGGCGGTGCCGGTGGTGGTGGTGGTGGTCACTGATCCCATGCCTGACGGAGAAAGACACCACTAGAGCTTGAAACCAATGGCCATGGCAGTCGCCATTAATGGCCGCTTTTAATTACACTTGGACTCGCCTGGAAACCTGTGAGCTTCATCATTCAACCTGTTTGATTTTTCTCAGTGCAGCTTGGCTCGGTTTTAAAGAACAACCCTAAAATCCAGACTCTTAAGGAAGAATAGTAATTGATGCACCATTTGGTGCAGCACCCTTTTAGGTTCTTAAATGATTTTTTTTTTCTTTGAAGTAGCCATCACACAGCTGGCTTTCGTCTCGAGCCGTGTTACATTAATTGAATGCGAAAGACTAACAAACACCCTTTGCATGCATGACAAGCAAACATTGAATCTAATACAAGATTTAGAAGCTTCTCACGTTGAAACTACAGACAAGAATCTGTAGTTTTATATTTGGCTAATCTCTAAATAATTATACGGATCCATGTGCAAGGGCAAGTTCCATTTGCTACTCAACCTTTTTAATATCTCATGGACAGCTCAAACAAGGGCACTTTCCATGCCTTCCCCATGATTTCAGTTTGATTTTGCAGAAGAGAACTGATACAGACTGCAGTTTCTGACACTTCAAAGCTTCAATTTGTGTATCAGAAACTTAATTCGCACCTGCAAAGTATAACACGGAGAGGCAGAGCAACAGGAAATTAATAGCTAGCATTTCATAATGACTTTGTATTATGAAAATTATGATAAATACTTGTGACTTGCTAAACCTGACACCAAGAACACCTAACCAATCTCCAACTACTGGAGCAGTTGCATGAGAGAAGTGCAAGGATTCTCATGATCTGGTGGAACCAGTGGTGTCGATTTCATCTACTGCTGTAATTGGATACAAGCGCGCTTAATTGTCTTCTCCAATCAAAAATATGGGCTTAGTTAATGAGAAAAATCTAGCAAATATACAGTGTGATGGATTTTGTGGAGTTATGGATATGATGATGAAGAACTTGGCTCGTTGGTATCCTCCTCTGTTATTCCTTCAATCTTTAAAGAACTGGAGGAGGAGGAGGAGGAGGAAGAAGAAGTGGAGGAGGAGGAAGCATTGATGGCTACGAGCAAGTCCACAAAGGCTCCCACTATGAGTCTGTGCGTCTCCTTCGCGTTCAGCTTCAGGTACCACACCAGCAGCTCCTCCAGCTGCTCCCAGTCGCGGCCGAGGCCGTGAGCCGACACCATCTCCTCCATCGACCGCCGGAAGTCTCCGTACGGGTCCTCCGAATCCACCGCCAGCGCCACGCTGTCCTCGAACGGCTCCTCTCCCTCCGCCTTGGCCTCTCCCATGATCGACCTCGTGCCGCCGCCCCGGTCGAAGAAGAGCCGGTCCGACCGCCTCCGCCGCACCACCGTTCCCGACGACTCGCCGCCGGCGGAGTACGACGACGCCGTGGAGAAGCTCCACTCGTGGTCGGACGTGAAGCAGGAGTCGTTGGATTCGATATAGACCGAGTTCACCGTCTTGAACACCCCGTCGCCGTCGCCGGCGTCGCGGAAGGAGGTCGTCTTTGGGTGTTTGCAAAAATGCCAAGGAGAGGGAGGCGGGAGGAGAGCAGAGGGCCTCGGCGAGTCCCTGAGCTTGAAGAAGAGCGAGCCCAAGCCTAGCTTCTTCTTCCCCATTAGGCTCTCGAGGCGAACGTCAAGCTCTCATTAATGGAGCTCGACGAAACTTGAGCTCCTTCTCTTCTAAAATTCTTATCATATAAACACGCATGTTCACGAAGGAGGCAAGAGAGACGTTGTTGAGTATTAAATAAGACATTGAATAGGTCCTTTTCAATCATCCTTAATCTTTGTTTACAAGTCCATACGTTCGGTGAGACAATTAATGATGCACATCATTAGTCTACCACTAATCACAAACACTAATGACTAATGCCTTTGTCACTGTAAGAGATTATGTCAATTTCATAAATGATGAGCAACAACCACAAAAAACAAAAAAAAAAAAACACCATACCATGTTTGTATTGCTGGATTTACTGTCAACTTGTGAAGGGTCTTCTATAAAATGGCAAGGGTTGTTGTTCACCCAATTTCCCTGTATTAATGGAGGAAGAAGGATGCTTAGCTCCACCTTCACAGTTTTTGGGTCTAGTCAAGGTGCATGTCACATCATGCCTCTCTTCACAGTATAGCAATGAATAAATCTGAAAATCTACTGAAGTTATTGAATTCTAGGAGGGAAGACAAGAAAAGAAAAGTTACTGTGTTATTGATAGTCTAACTATTGTAATGTTCTAGCTAGATTGGCCTTATCAGATATGAGGGTCTAATAACTAATCAATGAGAATAGTGTCCTCCTCCTGTTGCCTTGTGCAGGATTCCCTGCTAAAAATCATGCGTGCCACAGGATCTCAAGTTCCATTCTTTATTTCTGAAGAAAAGAAGAGCTCTTAAAATAAATGTGGGAAAACTAATTCCACTTAGAAAGGAATTTGCTTATTTCCAGTACTCTGCAGGCATCTTTAATCATGCTCGCTTGGAGTAGGGCTGATGTTAATTTGACCGACAGTGCTGCATTCTTAGGGCCATAACAGGAGCATTTCCAAGATGTAGAAGCAGCCAAGATAGCAGTTAAGGCAGATGGAAGGACCCTTGACTTGCCTGCAAAATCCAGGTATTACGTTAGACTAACTTTTTTTAATCAAAGTCAGTTTTGTTGATGTTGTTGTTGTTGTTGTTGTTGTTTTTGTTGTTGTTGTTCTACAAGAAACGTCTCCTCATTTCATTGATGTTTTACTGCCCATTTTCGATCAGTTTGGTTGTAAACAGACCCTTTGTATCAGCAGATCATGTTGAATATTATTTGAGTGATTAGATTTAAGATTAAGATAACAATGAATCACATACATGATCATCCATGCTCCCTGTGACTGTCCTGCTGAAAACAAGTCCTTCACCTATTTATTTTGTTTTCTCCTCTTTTTTAATTATGTATGTACATACACGATTGAATTGATCATAAACGGTGCCCTGTGCTTAGAGGGGACAGATGATGAAAAACTAGAACTCCATGGATGGGACAACTAGGCTTGATTCTCTGTGGCATTGGGTGAGGGTGCAGGAACCTTTCTTGGAAGATTTTAGGTTCCAAGCATATTTAATTGTATCAGGATCATCATTGATCATGTGGAGAGAAAGAATAGGATTTTAAATTCTATTTTGGAGTCAAATTGACAAGCCATTTTGTAGGATGTTTTAATTGTATAGCTTGGAACTTATGGAACAAGTGGGAAAAAAAAGGATTGAGGCTTATAACAAAACAAAAATGTTTGGACAGGTCATGTCAAATCATAATGAGTACAAGAATATCAAGCTAAATTATTGGAGATTTGTTTATTGTTTGGTTCTCCCCAAAATATTGTCTAAATGGAAAGTGGAGAAGGAAACAAATTATTTAAAGAAAACTTTATTTTCAATTGGGTTTGGTTTACAAGTAGCCAAAATGAAACCAAACTAACAGATTGCTAATACAATCCCAACACTTTAGTAGAAATCCATGCAGAAAGAACAATCTCGAGAGTAGGCAGACTGACAAAATAGAAAGTCTTCTCAAAATCCAACTCATCTACTATGAAACTCAGCACCTCCATAGCCAAAAGAGCCATGTCTAGTTTGCTCAGATTGAAACTCTAGCACCTCCTAAACTCTGCTCGCTTCCTTCTCTTGATCAGTGGTGCGTTATACCTATAAAGACATGAAGATAGTGGCTTGGTGAAGAAAGGAGATTCATAATACATTCATTTGTTGATCTTGAACTTGATAGTGCTAGTTGTGTTGTTGATTTGTGGCTCACACCTGAGTTCCTGTTCTTGTCCAAGTGGTTGTAGCACTGATGATACTTCTCGTGATTTACAAATGCTTATTCTTCTCACATGACAAACATTCAAAAGTGGTTGTGATTCCAATTAGTATTTACTGACCACTGAAAAATACACTGTTGCAAAAATATTTTTCTTGCACTTGTTCATTTCTTATCACTGAAAGTGAATCATTAGCATGTTTGTAGCATCTTTCTTCTTGTAGCATTTCAATTCCAACTAAGTTAGCTGTTTGGCAAACAAAGTAATCAAATCATTAGCCACTGATTACTTGAATGGTCACAATCTGACCATGTAAAGTTGACATTGCACAATGAGATGATAAGAGCATGACTTTTGTAATGCAACAAATGTTTTAATGCTTGTGTATACTTTGTCAACCATATCTACTTTGTCAACCATTTAAAAGTGTTTCGCAGGAAGCAAAAGAAAAGGAAAAGCAGGGACAGCAATATATCATTCATGTTTTCAAAAACCAATATTGGGTTTCATTTGCCTTTTTCTGTTATGGGCTCTTTTCTATACAGAATGGCCCCTTCAAAAGAATGTTCGATTGAATGTTTTCCTTTTTTCATGATTCTTATTGCCCAATGCTCATACCAATTGATCGATCGAGTTTAAAGAAGAAGAAGATGATGATGATGATGATGATGATGATGATGATGAAACTCTTCAAGGGACAACCTAATTAAGTGGATTCATTCTTTTTGGGGGGTTTTTAAAGAGAGGGAAAGAACAATAAGCAAGAACATTCAAAAAAGAAAAATTGTAACAATAGAAAAAACTATAATTGAAACGAGGTGTTACAGTTATAATTAACATGATCAGGTCCACTTCATGCCCTGCGCTTGTTGCAGCTCTTAGCAGAGGCGCCGCCGCCGGCGCAGAAGTCGAAGAGGACGGGGGTGCCGCACTTGGGGCACCGGAGGTCGGCGGCGGAGAGCATCACGTACATGAGGCAGCGCGGGCACCCGCCCACCACCATCGACGCCGCCTCCCCCGGGCTCCCCTGCTCCGCTTCCGACGAGAGGCACGAGCTCGGCGAAGACGCCTCCTCGTTCTCCGCCACCCCCCTCCTCCTCGACGCTTCACCGCGCGGCGCCGTCGGCACCAGCGACAGGTTCAGCTTCAGGTCCAGCTTCTGCCCTCTCCGATTGCGGCTCATCTCGCAGTCGAACTAACAATCCTCGACTGAACTCCCCCTGAATCAAAAACCGCAATTTACAAAAATTAAGCATCAATAAACCAAACCAAACAAAAAAAAAAATCACTTTTTTTTAGCTCAGATCAACTGAAACCGCAATTCTCGGCGAGGAACCTCGAAAAATAACCGTGGAGGGAGATGACCGGAGCACCGCCGGAGCTACTTAATTTTGATCAACAACCCCACCGGAAGCCTTGACACTTATAGGAAACATGAAGGTGCTGGGAAGAACGAACGCTTTTAATAATACAGGAGAAAATGGAGCGCTAGTGGAGGTCAACTGGTGGGAAAAAACCAAAACGGATTGGAGAAAACAATAAAAATATTACTCTGTTTTTTTAATAAAAAAACTAAAAATCGAGCATGGCAACTTCAATTTCGATATTTAAACTTTTGTCGGATTAAAAAAAAAATGAAATAATAGGAATTAAAAATTAGTGGTGTAGGAATGAAACATCCGGGGACTCTCTTCTTGTGAGCGTGCGGTTGACTTTAATACTCCATAAACGCGCTAACTAATTACTTTTTTTTTATCAAATAAAGTTATAAATCGAAAAATTATATATCCTCATCAATCAATAAATAAAAATAATAATCTCCAACGTATATATATACTTTATGCACCGCAAAGCAACAAATTTCACGTAGTTGTTGTTACATCAATTAATGATCACTTGTATTGCCTTGTTACTTCAACTTAACAATTAATGAAACAAATTAATAAACTAAATAAATGACAAGGGATCTGTG
The DNA here is from genome assembly GCA_037974815.1 of Kaempferia elegans. Lineage (NCBI taxonomy): Eukaryota > Viridiplantae > Streptophyta > Magnoliopsida > Zingiberales > Zingiberaceae > Kaempferia > Kaempferia elegans. The sequence goes on along the minus strand of JBBPFQ010694498.1, from coordinate 453 downwards.
AATCACTGAATTGGGATAAGCATTCATTAACTCATCCAACCAAAATCCAAGCTTTCTGATCACGTCCACCCTCCCCCGGCCCAGTCCCCCTCTTAATTAAACTTATAATAAGATTCAAGTCGAATCTTTCATGCATGCAGCTCGATCGAGGCACAAAGGTTGACCTTGTTCTCCCATGCAACTCTAAGTCAACAGGTTTAGATTTGGCCCATGCAGGCATAATGTTTCGATGATGAACGACGTGGAGAGTCGGTACCAAGAAGTCAATTAGCAGCAGCTAATGGTGATGAGATGTACGTCGAAGGCAGACTAATCTGCAAGGTTAACACGAACGTTAAAGGGAACCCACCGGAAGAATTCCGACGGAAACCCCTCGGACGCTCAAGTCAGGCCCAGAAAGAGAGAGAAATTGCGAAAAGAGAACTTAGATGATCCATTACCTAGGGTTGCCCT
>JBBPFQ010694396.1:0-14935 GCA_037974815.1 Kaempferia elegans | reverse complement strand
GACTTCAGTGGTTGGGGGCGGTCTTGGTTTGCCTTATGCCCGACCGGAGAATGATCCGCTCGGTGTTTTCCTATGCGACTGGTGCTTCCTTCCGTCCGGCTTAGTCTGCTCGGCAGTTTGCTGATCTGACTTATTTATTGACCCTTGATTAGGTCAATTATCTTACTTGACCAGGACCTTTTCTACTGACTTGGCACCAACTTTTACCGACCGGATCACTGACTATATAATATATCATAGTGTTGGGCTGAGCGTCATGATGGGCTCAGCTAAGTTAGAAAGACAACATCTTTCTTTCTTGGGCTCTTATCTTCATGGACCAACTACTATCTCGTTTTTGTATTTATGGCAAAAAAATGATTCGTTCATTTCCAATATCTCCGTCAAAATTAATTTGATCAAAATTAAAATATGATTTTTCTTCCAAGACAATTAGGGATGTTTGACAAATTTGGTCAATAATTAAATCGAATTTATCAAAAACTGATTTAATTTTGGCTAACTGAACCAAATTCAGGATTTGTTAAAATCGAATTAAACGAAGCAAATTAAAAATAGATTATTTAACTTAACATCGAATTAATCAAATTTATTTAAAAAAAAAATAAAAATATATATACAAAATTAATAATTAAAATTTAGTATTTTTTATTTTCCTAAAATAACATAAATTATATATAATATTACATACAAAACATTAAACTAATATTATACATTATATATAAAGCCTACTAAATAAAATTTAAAATTTATGTTTTTAACAAGTCAACTTTGTGCTCTATCTTCATTGTACCATGACATGATGCCACTTTAATCAATGCGATGCATGAAGAATGAGAGTCAAATTGATATGCATACCATTCAAATCATAGTCATCACCTTCAACCTCTTATTTCAGATCTTTTCATCAAGAGTTGTATGTGACTAGCTCTTTCTTTCTTAAATGTAAATTTTACACTAGTTTCTTTCTTGCAAGCTAACTAGTCTAAGGAAACTAAGATCGTTTGGCCGACTACATGTCTCCCGTGTAAAGAAAGCTCCTTTCCGATGGTTATTGCACTAGCCGGTCGTAAGTGACTAAGATCATTTTACCGGTTTTAGGAGTTACTTATGGATGTAAGAAGAAGAGAAGGTTGTTCGTAGTGAGTGAGTCGACTGAGAGGCATAAAGCTTGTGAGCCTTATTGGGCCTGCTTAATTAACACTTAGATTGGCCGGCCCATTAAAAGCCCATTAATGATTAGTTGGACTAATAGGGTCTCAGTAGAAGAGCGAACCCGGATCAGGTCCGATGGTCATTCGCCGGCTTTCGGCTCTACTGAAATCTCTCAGCAGCACTACCGCCGCCGCCGCTACCGTCGCTGGCGATTCCTTACCTTCAGGGAGGATTGTACACGCCAAATCCATCACCCTCGGCCTCCACGCCGACCCAATCCTCTGCCGCGCCCTCGTTGGCTTCTACCTCTCCTTCGACCTCGCGCACCTCGCCATACGGCTTCTCGACTCCGCCCCTTCCGACGACGTCTCCCCTTGGAACGCCTTCCTCTCCGCCTGCTCCAAGCGCCACCTCCACGCGCTGGCTCTCCGTCTCCTCCGCAAGCTGCTGCTCCTCTCCCCCCGTCTGAAGCCCGACGCCTTCACCTACCCTAGCGCGCTCAAGGCTTGCGCCGGCCTCGGCACCGCTCTCGACGGTGAGTTCCTCCACGCCGGGGCTATAAAGCATGGCTTCTCCGCCGACGTCGTGGTGTCCAGCTCTTTGGTCTACATGTATGCGAAATGCCATCGCTTTGCGTCGGCAATCCAGATGTTCGACGAAATGCCACAAAGAGATGCAGCGTGCTGGAACACAATCATGTCCTGCTACTACCAGTCCGGGCAACCATCCCAATCCCTGGAGGTGTTCGACCAAATGACTCACTGTGGGTTTCTGCCGGACTCAGTCACGTACACCACGGCGTTCTCTGCTTGTGCTCGACTTGCAGATTTGGACAGGGGAAAAAGAGTTTACGAGGTGCTGATCACAAGCGGCTTCGAGTTGGATGATTTCATTAGTTCTTCAATTGTCGACATGTATGCCAAATGTGGGAGCTTGGAAACTGCAAGAAAGGTATTTGAGCAGATTCAGAGCAAGAGTGTGGTCTCCTGGAATTCAATCATCACCGGGTATTCATTGGTTGGCAATAGCTGTATGGTTTTGGATTTATTCACAAGGATGATATCGCAAGGTATTAGGCCTAATTCGACTACCATATGTTGCTTGGTAATGGCTTGCTCAAAAAGCTCCAATTTTGGACAAGGAAGGTTCATTCATGGCTACATTGTTCGGAACTGCATCACAGTTGATATTTATGTTGCCAATTCGCTTGTAGATCTCTATTTCAAATGCGGAATGACTCAGTGTGCAGAATATATCTTTGCCGAAATGCCAAAATCAGATGTGGTCTCATGGAATGTGATGCTGTCAGGTTATGTGATGGCTGGAAGCTACTTTAAAGCGATTGAGCTCTTCCATGGCATGAGCTCTTTCGGGACCGTTCCAGATTCTATTGCCTTTACTAGTGTTCTATCTGCTTGTGCTCAATTAGCAGCTCTTGATCAGGGCAGAGAGATCCATAAGCAAATAAGGGAGAATAGTTTGGAGAGCAATGAGACAGTCATGTGTGCACTTCTCGATATGTATGCAAAATGTGGAGCCATTGGAGAAGCAAGAGCTGTTTTTGACAAGTTGGCTTCGAAGGATGTCTTGTCGTGGACTTCCATGATCATGGCCTATGGCTCCCATGGCCAGGCCACTGAAGCTCTGGAGCTCTTCCATGAAATGCAGAACATGAAAGTAAAGCCGGACCATGTCACATTCCTTGGCCTACTCTCCGCGTGCAACCATGGAGGACTGGTTATCGAAGGCTGTTACTATTTTAATCAAATGGCGAATGTATACGGAATAAAACCCCGCATAGAGCATTACTCCTGCTTAATTGATCTCCTAGGACGCTCCGGTCAGATAGATGAGGCGCTTAGTATACTGAAGAACACACCTGACATAAGAGCTGATGCAGGCTTATTAGGCTCATTGTTATCTGCATGCAGTCTGCATAAGAACTTGAAAGTAGGAGAGGAAATTGCTAGTCTTCTTGTCAAATTGGATCCAGTTGATCACTCAGCTTCGATAACTTTGGCTAACATGTATGCATCAGCTGGGCGATGGGATGAAATGCGCCAGGTTCGCACAAGAGTAAAAGAGAGAGGGTTAAAGAAGAACCCTGGGTGCAGCTGGATTGAGTTTGAAAAGATAATTCACCAGTTCTTTGTGAAAGATGACTCCCATCCACACACTAATCTAATATACGAATGGCTAGGGTATCTTTCACTGCACATGGAGGACAATTCAGAAATGCCAATGGCCCTGCACTGATCTTAAACGTTGGTATCATACTAAGAAGCTGGCATTTACCCGCGAAAAGCAAATTGTTGATTTTACCTTCATTGACTGTAAAGATGATGCTTGGCGAGGATGAACATTCTGTTCTTGACATGATGAGTCATACAACTTGTGGTTATTCACTAGTCTCTTTTCGGATTGTAACCGATTGAAATTGAAGAGATTAGTTCCAAGGGAGTAGGATTCTGCTACTAACTGAAACTTGTTTAAATTGCATTATTTTGTTTTCACTATATTTTATTTGTATCATTTACTTTGACAGCGATTGAAGCGAGGGAAATGCTCCTTTGTTCTTGATTATTGGTGTGTTTAGTATCATGGGAATAAATCAGAAAATGAGAAGTAAAAAAAGAGATGAGGGAATATAATTTCATCCATTTCCTCTAATTTATCTCCACCAAAATACGGTGGAAATACAATTTTCACATCTCATAAATACAGATTAGTAATTTTATTTCTCCCATTTTAATTCCGCCTATGCTAACAAAATAAATAAGATAGAATGATTTTTTTTTTAAATACAATTCTCTTATTTTTCTTTCCTTTTCACTTGACCAATTTCTTTTCCCTTCTAATGTACGGTCGGACCGAGCCGGATAAGGTTGGCACGGCCTTCCCCTGGCGTTGCAGTGATCTGATGGCGGCGAAGTATGTCGGTGCTGGTTGTAGCATCGGCGGCATACATACACCGGAAAACCCTCCGACGACTTCATTGGTGGTAAAGGCACTGCCTGGAATTACAGGTATGATTTTTCTTATTTAAAAACATGAATCACTTGTTATCGTCCTATCGTTTTTATCAACCCAGCAACCCACATGCCTCCTTTTCTGGTAGCTGAATCTGATCTGGACTATGTTAGATAAATAGGATAATAAGATGGTAAGATTGTGATTTAGCTGTCTTCCAAAAACATTAAAAAGTGATCCTCGGTTTAAAAGATGTTACTTTGTGCTACTTCATGTCATTAAGTATTCTAACCTACCTAAAGTGTAGAAAGTCTAGTCTTAGTCTTACTCCAACTATTTTTTAACTTTCTTCAAACTAACTTGGTAGATAGTAAATAAGGCTAATCTTCCTTTTGAAGACTTGGGCTTCACTAACCTCTGTTTGTATCCCCGAAGCGGTGGGTTGAAGTACAAAGTAAACACACTAAAAAATTTGGATAGCTTAAAACATTGTTTTATCGTACACTTTCCCATTAAGTATTCACTAGTTTATCTCTAATGCTGGAATACTATAGTTATTTGAAATGAGAGGCATCTTCAACTCTGGAATTTTTGTTAGTTTCGTTTACAAATTACAACCAGTGGCATCTTGTAGAGAAAAGGAGAGGAATGTTGGAAAAGCAGCGTGATGGGGCAGGGGCACCCAAGCTACTGAAAGAGAACAACAAAAGCTGAGCGACGTGCTCTCCAGGAAGCCCAACGTGCTGCAAAATCTGCTGCAAAGGAGGGTGGTAGGCTCTGATTCATATCAGCTGCTTAAGCTAACTTAGGAAATTATTACTTTGTGACTGAGCAATCTATTATCTGATGGATGCTTTGCTTTGGATTCTTGATGTTTTTATTACCTTATCATATTAAACTAGATGTAAAATGTTAAAAATGAATCAATTATGACAAGCACTTCAGTCTATGCTTACATGAAATCCTCCTGTTCTTCAATTTGCTTACAGTTTATCTTACTCTAAAACTTTTAGTTAGTGTAAAATGTAAATTGTCACATGTGCATCTGGAATTTCTGTAGGCATGAATAGTTTCAGTTTAATTGATGAAAAATGTTTTCTTCTACTTTTTCTCTAAGCACGCCGAATCTATCCTTGTAAAGTTGTAATGTATGTTCAAGACATTATTACCTTATCTTCTGGTTTGTTTTGCTAGATAAGTCGATCGAGTAACTTCTTGTTAGGGACTGTTGAATAAAGTTTTTTCCCTTTATTCAACCACAAAACTTTATAGTGACATCTTTATGAAATCAAATGTGGAACTCAGTTTTCTAAATAATTCTGCATGACGCAAGTTTTTCTGCAAGTATTTCTCCTTATTCCTTTGTATATGTCACTGTTCTGTTGCTCTATCCAATGACCATAGTTCAGTTATCTGATTGCATTCATGACTTATCTTTACCTCTTTTGCATCTCTGTATTTGATGTTATTGATAAACTAATGTCTGAACTTCTGCAGGAGGTGCAGTTCCCACTAACACAAAGCAAGGTAAAGTAGTTAAACCTACTCCACAAAAGAAGGATGTTCCTGAAGTTGCAGCATCATCTGAAAAGAAGGTTGATCGCCCCCTTGAAAAGGAGCGTAAGAAAGAAGTACTGCCTCTGCGTATGCAATTTGATGATAAGCATAAGGTTGAAAAAGTGAAACGGCGAGCAATAGTTAATCAATGTGAAGCTAAAACTAGAGTTGAACTTTTCCAACATCTACCTCAGTATGTCCATGGGACTCAGCTTCAGGAATTTGAAGCAAAGTTTTTTCAACTTGTTCATCCTTCTGTTTACAAGGTACCATACATGATACCATTTGTGTACCATGCAGAAAATTGAGGTTATCTTTAACTTTTGAGATGCATGTTTGCTTGGTTAACATATTAGATATGTGATCTTCTAGGCTTCTTTGGATATCTAACAGCGGCTATCTTGTAGCTGTGACAGCTGTTATCCAGTAAAAAATAATCATTTTGGTTGGGAGTATTGGGAGTTTCTATCACAAGGTCTAGTAATGCTGGAACTGGTTACATTATGAGTCCAATGTGATGCTAAAAAGAGGAATAATGACAAGCTCATTTTACCACCCTCATTTAGACTCCTGCTGGATGTCACAGTGATGCGTAAAGGTTTTATACTTGACAATGCATGGATTTGGAACCATCTTTAGTTTGTGGTGTTTGGGACAGGTAGTTCAATTTTATCATCTTTTTAATCAATTAAATGGGTCAGAATGGAAATTGAACTGGGTGAGAGCATAATTCTCTCCATCGTTGCATTGACAATCATGACATGTCTAGTTGTAGTGGAGCTGGGCACTATATAATTTGAATAAATTTGCCTTTTGTTGGGTCTTGAAAACTGGTATCAAGAACCTAATCTTTGATAACTTGTTCCAATAAAAAACATTTTTTTTTCCTTGTTGGAGTCTCCATTGAGTTGAACTGGACATAATTGGATAATGCTATAAAACACTGTGGTACTCCATGAATCCTTAAAATGAATTTGATAATTTGTTACAAGCATAATATATCGCTTGTCCTTGGTCATATAGAAAGCATTATCCTTAAAATGAAGATGAAACTGAAGTTCTTTGCAATATAATTTATTCATATTGTTTACAGTGTTAAACAAAACACAGAAAAAATGCGGTTTATGTTAATGTTAATGCTTTCTGAACGAGTATCATGTTAAATTGACCTACTATCTGATTCTTCTTTTGTGTCATGGATAGATGTCATAAGAACTTGTTTCAAATGTTGCTACTGCTTTCACTGGTCTTCAGGTTGGACTTCATCATTTGTCTGGTAAGATTTCTGGTGGCAATGCACGCTGTATTGCGATGCTTCTAGCATTTAAAGAGAATTAAAGATTACACCTCCTGAAAAAGCTCTTGTCCGAGATCTGAATGCAAAAATTAGTAGTTTTGTCTCATTTCTGATTGAATGTAGACCTCTTTCAATTAGCATGGGAAATGCTATCAAGTTTCTGAAGAATAAGATTGCTAAATTACCACTTTCTATGTCAGAATTGGATGCCAAAGCTAGTATTCAATATGATATTGATCGTTTCATAAATCAGAAAGTAATAATTGCTGATAAGGTCATAGTGTAGGGCCATTGGCATTTCTGAATTGTCCTTGGCCGGACCGGGTCCGGGTTCGCTCTTCTACTGAGACCCTTTTAGTCCAGCTATTCCTGAATGGGCTTTAAATGGGCCAGCCAATCTAAGTGTTAATTAAGCAGGCCCAATAATGCTCACAAGCTTTATGCCTCTCAGTAGACTCACACACTACGAACAACCTTCTCCTCCTCCTCTTCTTCTTCTTCTTACATCCATAAGTAACTCCTAAAACAGGTAAAATGGTCTTAGTCACTTACGACCGGCTAGTGTGATAACCATCGGAAAGGAGCTTTCTTTACACGGGAGACACGTAGTTGGCCAAACGATCTTAAGGGATGCTTGGTTGGATGGTATGAGAATGAGGAATGGGAAAGAAATGGAAAGTTAGTGCTTGGTTTGAGGAATTAATAGTGGGTCCCACAGAATCAATCCCCTAAATAGGGGAATGAGACATTACTTAGCAAAATGGGGGGGAATGAAAACCCCTTCATTCCCATTCCCCACTTCTATCAATCTCATTCCAATTATCATATCTTTCAATTTATCAAATACCTCCTTAGTTTCCTTACACTAGTTAGCTTGCGAGAAAGAAACTATTGTAAAATTTACATTTAAGAAAGAAAGGGCTAGTCACATACAACTCTTGATGAAAAGATCTGAAATAAGAGGTTGGAGGTGATGACTATGATTTGAAAGGTATGCATATCAACTTGACTCTCATTCTTCATGCATCGCATTGATTAAAGTGGCATCATGTCACGGTACAATGAGGATAGAGCACAAAGTTGAATTGCTATCCCTTGTCATAATAAAAGGCTTTGAATGAATGAAGAATTGTGGACCAAGATAGGGTTCAAAGTTCAAAGCCAAAGAATCAAGGCACCCACCAACAAACTAAAGTGATGCCATGTGCATTCTTTCAAGTTAAATGTGATTATGTCAATATAAGAAACAACGATAATAAACTCGATCTTTTACTATATCCTCATTAAGAGAGATTGAGAATACATTCCAAAAGAAAGAGATTAAAGAGTGAGCTTGACTAGCATGGGTACTTTTTGTGCTTCGAGTTATTGCCCCCATGGGTGTCACCTTCATTAGGTCAGTGGAGGGTTCACTAGCTTAATCGTCGATGCTCGATGCACTGTAGCAGTGCATATTCGGGGGAAAAAAATTGTTAAGGGACGAATACACATAGTTTGCACCTCGTGGTCGTCTACCTAGCTCACTAACATTGATCTTTATTGATCACATTCTAGATAGAATCGAATACATAAAAGAGAGTTGGCAAACACCCAACCTTGATCATAGATTGCATTTGATTTCAGAAAAGGATGTCTCACAAGTATCCATTTCTTGATGGAAGGCAAAGCAAAGGTCACACAGCATTGACATTGTAATAGTGTTCTAGTTGACCTACCCAAAGTGGAGATGAGGGGCACCCCACATCCTTCACACCATAACCCCAAATCTTCCTTTCTTTACTTTTTTTTTAAATACATATTTATTTAATTTTAGTATTCTAGATCATCTCAAATTGCGGCCGATGAACAAAGACACCATTAGGTTCCACCTTGTCATTTTAGTCGAGACTAAATCCTAAATCCTAAACTATTGGATTTCACCATGAGTATAATATGATCCACCATAACAATAATAATGGTTCTTTATGCTTTTTTTGCCTTTTGTTGTTCCCAATTGCTATCATAATTTATTCTTAAACATGGAACATGCATTCTAACTACCCTTTCCCTCTCTTTCAGAGAAGATGATGATCCGAATTGTATGAGAACAAATTTTAGGACTCATTAAACTGTTTGAACTGACACTAGATCAGTCAGCAAAAGCAGGCAGATAGATTAGTTAGGCAAGCTTTTTAGTCCACATCCAGATGTTCATTTGTGAATGGACAAGAAGAAATCTCTACCGAGTTAGGTGTGTTTTTTTTTTTTTAATATTTAACATTAAGTTAGGTGCTCTTTCCTACAATTTTTTAATCAAATGATGAACAAGGAGAGGGATTAGGAAGACGAAGAAGCGTATGCATGCCTGCACAGTGCATGATCAGCGAATTGTGCTGTTAAAATTTATTTAAGCAGGTTGACTACAATCTCCATCCACCTTTGTCGTATTACCACTACAGCAGCACCACCACCACCACCATCATCAACCACAGTCATATGCTTGCATTGATGTGATGGAAGAAGAAGGGGGAAAGGGGAGGGAACAGTGGGCGACACTCTGCAATTGGGCTTTCCATGGATTCAATTTCAACGGGCAAAGGATTGATGTGAGGAGGACCAGAGCAGAAAAGTGAAGTTGGTGTTCATTGATGCATGTGGAGAAGGAGACTTATCTGGAGCACATCAACAAGAACGTTTGAGCTCGAGGAAGCAAGCAATGGTGGCCTTGCACTGTGGCATGTGCCGCTTGACCATTGCTCACGACTGACGCCCACTATAACATTGCCTTGGTGCTCTTTGAGCTCCATGCAGCCAACACTCTTCTTCTTCCTCCTCCCTCCTTCCCTCTCTCTCTACTGGTATCACTTCATCCTTTTGTCCTGTTGTTTGCTGCGCCTCTGGTTTTTTCTGCCCTTCCAATCCACGTGAAGTAGTTCGCGGATCCCAAGCTCGAATTTTGTTGCGCCAATCGAGCCCAACGGGGCCCAAGACCCACAGAAATGGCGTCCTTGTTGCGGCGGATGCTTCATCTGCTTGCTGCCATTTCTTGCTTCTTTTTCGGCGCCGTGGACGGCGGCGGCGGCGACGACCTGCGCCTGCTCATGGAGTTCAAAAGTAACCTCGTCGATGCCGGCGGCAATCTCTCGACTTGGAGCCCCTCCGAACCCAATCCTTGCCTCTGGGACGGCATTGCCTGCTTCGAGTCCGAGGTAACCTCCATTAACCTTCACAAGTTTGGTCTCCAGGGCTTCTTGACTGCGACCATTTGCCGCCTCCCTTACTTGACCATCTTCAATGTCTCCTCCAATATGATTTCTGGCTCCATTCCGAAAGATTTGGCCCAATGTAGGAGCTTAGAGATTCTTGATCTGAGCACAAACATGCTTCATGGGGAGATCCCCCAAGAACTTTGTGCATTGTCTTCTCTCACAAAGCTTTTCTTGAGTGAGAACTGCCTATTTGGGGTAATCCCTTCGAGCATAGGCAATTTGACCATGCTTGAGGAGCTTGTCATTTACAGTAACAATCTCACCGGAGAGATTCCTCCGTCCATCAAAATGTTGAAAAATCTTCGGATTATTCGTGCGGGTCTCAATGATTTGTCTGGTCCAGTGCCAGTGGAGATCAGCGAGTGTGATAGCTTGGAGGTTTTAGGGTTAGCCCAGAATAGGTTAGAAGGGGTTCTTCCCAAAGAGCTTGAGAGGTTGAAGAATCTCACAACCCTAGTTCTTTGGCAAAACCAGTTATCTGAAGAGATTCCTCCTGAGCTAGGCAACTGCAGTAACTTAGAGATGATTGCCTTGAACAACAATTTTTTCGTTGGAGGTGTGCCAAAAGAGCTTGGCAAGCTGATCTTGCTGAAAAAATTGTATCTTTACACCAATAGGTTAGATGGAACAATCCCTAAGGAGCTAGGTAATTGCCAGAGTGCTGTCGAGATTGATCTCTCGGAGAATCACTTGACTGGAATTATTCCAAAAGAGCTTGGTCAGATTCAGACACTTCACTTGCTTTACTTGTTTGAGAACCTCCTGCAGGGGACCATCCCTAGGGAGCTTGGCCAATTGAGTCTTTTAAGGAAGATAGATTTGTCAATCAATAATCTAACAGGAATCATTCCTTCAGAATTCCAGAACTTCACCTCACTAGAGAACCTTCAACTTTTCAATAACAACCTTGAAGGAATCATTCCTCCACTGTTAGGAACCAAAAGTAATCTCTTAGTTCTTGATTTGTCTGACAACAAACTCACCGGCAGCATACCATCTCAACTTTGTAAGTACCAGAAGTTGATCCTCTTAAGCCTTGGATCGAATAGGTTGTTCGGTAACATTCCACATGGGGTCAAAACATGCATGTCACTGATAGTACTAAGGCTGGGAGGAAACCTTCTCACGGGAAGCCTTCCATTGGAGTTATCTGGCCTTCTGAACCTAACTTCTCTAGAGATGAACCATAACCGGTTTTCTGGACCAGTAACTCCAGAAATTGGCAAGCTCAAGAACCTTGAAAGGTTGCTACTGTCTAACAATTACTTCTTTGGCGAGATTCCTCCTGAGATTGGACAGCTGACTGCCCTTGTTAGTTTCAATGTTTCCTCAAATCATCTTTCGGGTGGTATACCTCAGGAGCTGGCAAATTGCACAAAACTCCAGAGGCTTGATCTTAGCAGAAATCATTTCAGTGGAATTATCCCACAAGAAATTGGCAACCTAGTCAACTTGGAACTCCTTTTGCTTTCGGATAACCATCTGAATGGAACTATACCAGACAGTCTCGGGGGCCTTTATCACCTTACAGAGCTGCAATTGGGTGGCAACAATTTGTCGGGTGGCATACCAGATGAGCTTGGGCAGCTTACCGCGCTGCAAATTGCTCTGAATGTCAGCTACAATTCCCTCTCTGGGGAGATACCATCTGGTCTTGGGAACTTGCAGATGCTGGAGACATTGTACTTGAACAACAACCAACTAGATGGTGAAGTGCCGGCTTCGTTTAGTAAGCTCTCCAGCCTTCTAGTCTGCAATCTTTCTTTCAATTACCTTTTTGGCTCTTTGCCTAATACTCCGGTGTTCAGAAGCATGGATGATAGCAACTTCCTCGGAAACTATGGTCTATGTGGAAGTGGTACAAAGGCATGCCAGCCTTCACCTGTCCCATTGTATATTGCAGAACCAGGTTGGGTGAAGAGAACCTCCAAGGAGAAAATTGTTAGTTTCTCTGCTGTGGTTGTAGGGTTAATTTCTTTAGTTTTGACAATAGGTTTATGCTGGTCTATGAAGTACCGAATGCCGGTTCTTGCAAAATTTGAAGAACATAAGCAGGGAGTTTCTGATCTCTATTATCTTCCATGTGAGGGTGTCACATATCAAGAAATTCTCAAGGCTACTGATGATTTCTCTGAGAGTGCTGTTATAGGAAAGGGTGCCTGTGGTACGGTTTATAAGGCTGTAATGTTGGATGGAGGAATCATTGCAGTAAAGAAGCTGAAATCTCATGCTGAGGGTTCTAGCATTGATAGTAGCTTTCGAGCTGAGATATCAACTCTCGGAAATGTTAGACATCGTAACATTGTGAAGCTCTATGGGTTTTGCTATCACCAGGACTCAAATCTGATCCTCTATGAATATATGGCAAATGGTAGTCTCGGTGAGATGCTACATGGTAGTGGTGATACATGTTTGCTTGATTGGAATACTCGCTACAGGATTGCTCTTGGAGCGGCAGAAGGCTTGCGGTACCTTCACTATGACTGCAAACCTCAAATAATCCACCGGGATATAAAATCTAATAACATCCTTTTGGATGATGCAATGGAGGCTCATGTTGGGGATTTTGGCTTGGCAAAATTGATAGACATTTCACATTCCAAAACCATGTCTGCTGTTGCTGGTTCTTATGGTTACATTGCTCCAGGTAATGTTGTTAGCAAAATAGAGATATTGCCTTCTCTCCCTTAAGTTTGGTCTTCTTTATTCAATGAAAGTTATAGTTGGATGATAGTGTTTCATGAACATACACTAAATCCATTAAGCTGTTTTTATTGGAAGTACTTCAAAAATACCAGTCTTCTCTTACATTCCATATTTCGTAATTCTCATTCTGGTTTATCTCAATATCAGGTGTCAGTTTCAACCTTTGTTTGTTCTAGCTTATGCCCTTTCTGAAGGAATATGCTTTTGAGCATTCTATCAACTCATCCTTGCAAATATTTTCTGTAGTTTCAGATGTAACTATGGAGTTCGATAGTTCAGAATGTTTCTCTAAATTAAACTTCTGTTTATTAGCCTTGCTGGAATTATAGGGATATTAGTTTTTGACATTTGTTCATTCATTCATGAAGTAATAGAAACAAAATTCACTTGGAAATGATAGAACTTTGAAGAATTTTTGTAAAGATAAATATGAATTGTTGTTTGTATCTTCATTCTTCACCTGTTCTTTGTATTTTATTGTACTGCAAGTAGATTTCCTTAGCAAAGCTGAACTTACTCGGACCACAGAACGTAGATTTAAAGCATTATCCTGAACTTTTGTTTTGTGGTTGATACAGAGTATGCTTTCACAATGAAAGTTACAGAAAAGTGTGATATCTATAGTTTCGGAGTTGTTCTCTTGGAGCTGGTCACTGGAAAATCTCCAATTCAGCCAATAGAACAAGGAGGGGATCTGGTCAATTTGGTGAGGAGATCGATTCACAACAACACAGCAACATCTAATGTTTTTGACTCCCGATTGGACCTTACCTCAAAGAGTACAATGGAAGAGATGTCCTTGGTTCTAAAGATTGCATTATTCTGCACTAATGATTCTCCATTTGATAGGCCAACCATGAGGGATGCGATAGCCATGCTGATGGATGTGAGGGGATCAATATGCTTTTCCCCATCCTCTCCGTCATCAGAAACACCTCTCGATCAAACTGAATCTCCCGGAGGTTAGATCTTATCTCCTCTTGTTGCTCATTCATATCTTGAAATTTGAATGGTTTGCTTTCTCAACAAATGTACTTATTGTGGCACTAATCTTTCATTCATTCGTTATTCATCTGCATTATTGTTGAGATTGACAATGAAGAATTTATCATGTTTTGGTGTAGGTGAAGGAAAATAATGAGCAGTCAAAAAGAGAACAAAAATCTTTAGCTTTCTTTCTTTCTGAGGTTAAAATAAGCTTTTGCCTGATTCGTATCGCAAAGTATCTTTCATGACTGCATGACAAGATGAGGTTTAAAATCTCTGCAGGGAAACAATCAATGGTTTTGCAGTCTCTACCTGCTCATGTACAGAAGAATAAACCCTTCTCTTATAATAACATCAAATTGGAGCCTAGTTTGCAGAAAAGTTGCCTGAAGTAAGATCATCAGAGATGTGGACTGGTGGGCTCATGCTTTTAATCGATTGAGGTGGCAATGAAGCCGGTCGATAACTGATCACATTACTACAGTCTGCCAAGAGAAGGCAGTCCTCTAATGTTTCTTAATTGTTTGTCTTGTTTCATAATTTCAACATCCTTTGAAGTTTCCTCTTCAGAAACTTGAGCATTGCTTGGTGAAGGCTGTTGCATTCTGTTTAATACAATTGTGATGATGAAGCATATTAGATTATGATTACAAACAGACAATTAGCAGAGGTGATGTTTGGATTAAGAAAATCTATTGAGAAAATAAGAATGAAAAACTGCCATCATCGTCAATGAATGATGAGTATTTTTTTATGTTGTTTATACCTCTACAATGTGATTGCGCATCATAATTATTATATGATTCATAAATAATTTGTTTATATGTCGTGCCAAGCATGACTTTTTGACTTTTAGCTTTTTTATTTAATTTATATCTTTTAGTTGGTTCCCATTAAAAAAAATTAATTTTAAAATATCTGTAATTTTATAACTCACGATAATATATATATAGAGAGAGAGATTTTACTTTGCACACTCGCTCCGTGGATCTGGACGCCCGGAAGCGCTTCCGGA
>JBBPFQ010694292.1:0-14936 GCA_037974815.1 Kaempferia elegans | reverse complement strand
TAAAATTTTGGAGTGGGCTGAGTTTCTGGGCCAAAAAAGGACCACAACCTAGTTTAAAAGTTACAAAACAGGGTCTAATCTAAAAAGCTAGGGAGAATCGCAGAATCATGGGATCGGTGCAATTCTATCGATCTTATACAATTCTACTGATCCCACCACAGAAAACGATTTCATGTGATCCTGGATCAATTTTGGACTTCCGGATCGTAGCATCATACGATCCTACGATCCGGATAGCGATTTTGCAAACTATGGCTTGATGACCACAAAGTTAATATGGTGACTGTTAATTTGAACTAGTTAGCAAATGTACAATGCTTCTGTTTAATTTTAAAAAAAATGCACTAAAGGGCAGTCCGGTGTACGAAACTCCCATCAATGCATGGTCCTGGAGAAGGATCTACTATACATAGTCTTACCTATATTGCAAGAGATTGTTTCTGTGACTCGAATCCGTTAACTCCAAGTCATACGACAGCAACTTTATGTTGCGCCAAGGCTTCCCTCCAATTGAAAAAAAAAATGCATTGATCTAGTTTAATTGTTATCACAATTTTCTATTAAATTTCATTACTACATTAATATACTTAAAAGAGAAATGATCCAGTCTCAAAATAAATGAAAATATGGTCCAGAAGATGCTTGAGAATGCTTTAAGAAAAAGTGAGCACCTTCACGATGATCACTGCAATTACACCACAAACTATAAGAAATAGGAAGAGCATGATGCACTTATCAGTAGCAACCTGAAAATAAAAGAATCTGCAATCAAGATAGGCAAGCTGAATTACGTTGAAATACTGTTAAGAAAATTTAGAATTAGCAAGCAGAAAACATATGGAAGCCTAGAGAATGGGAAATCTAGAAAAAACAGAAACTTAAATACAAACCTGCCTACCAATCTCTTTCACCAACTGAGAAGCCTTCTTGATTGAGAACTGGATAGTGTCCAGCTCATTAGCAATTCGACCCATTTGCTCTGTCTACAAAATCACAGGATTAAATGCGCAGCATACAAGTTAAAAAGAGAGATTTCTACATGGTCCAACTTTTAAATCCTGTGTTCCCAAGCCCTAAGAGTTAAAGACCCGACCCTCGCTTGTGCTTAAAGCCATATCATGTAATCACCTTCATGATCCCCATATGTAAAACCCTAGGCTAAATTAATCATTTGTAGAACATGTATTTATAGGTGGAGACAAGTTCATTAACTAAGGCATAATTACTAGCCTTTTAAAACTTATGGTCCATATATAAGGCCCAAGCTATATTGCATTCAAAAACAGCTTCCAAGAAACTATTTTCTGCATATCTTCAATGCTATACTGCATATTTGATTCAAAACTAAATTTTAATCATTCTGGTCCAGAAAAAGAAGGCATCAAGAAAGAATAACAGAGTAGAGAGATGTTAGAAACAATTAAAATAACAAATCTCATTTACATCAAGCACACAAAACTAATGAACGAAGGTGAGACAGAAGCTAATAGTATCTCAACTTGAGATCAGAAAAGAAGAAAAAATTTTAAAGGTTGTGAAAATAGATTCATCACTCATTTCTCTTCAAATATGTATTTTTTTTAATTACAATTCTCATCTCTTTTTTCAATCCAACCTTTTTTTTTTGTTTAGCACTCCTTTTTGGTCCTTTTTAATTCTTCCAGCACATCTACTCTTTCTCCTTTCTTCTTAAAAACAACCTACCTTTTTTCAGAAAAAAAAAAATGAGATGATGAACAGGTTCAAATGACCAATGATCTCAAGATCTTCTAGGACGAGCATGGGGTGCACCAAAGCTGGATGGAAAAGGTGGCAATGGCTATTGATCTAGGGATCTTCAAGTACACGAATGGGGCGCACTGAAGCTGAGGGTGACAAGTAGGAAGAATTGTCTTTGGCTTCATCCAAGCATTAGGGTGAAATCCGTCATCCTAGTGCCTCCCTCCCTCATTGGGAGGGAGTAAATCGGGTATCGAGCAAGCCATGTGGGAGGGTATTTCCATGGCTTTTGACGGGGTTATCCCAAGATGAGCATTAGGATTGACAGATTAATTGCTGCCTTCACAACTGAGAGTCACCAAGGGGCTACACAAATGGTTCGGTGAAAGCCAACCCACACAAGAAGGAACCATGAAACCATGAGGGAGGATCTAGGGAGTCAGAGAGTTATTGTTGCTGGTGTGAAGGCACAATCTGGGTGTTGGGTGTTGCAAATTTCAATGAAAAGCAGGGATTGCAACAAGGGGTGAGAAACTGGTTCATGTCAGTCATGATCGAGAACACAACAAACCACTAAAGAAAAAGAGCTATAGATGAGAAGCACAAAATATATTCTTAAACTAAACCAAAAAGAAATCCCTATCATCCAAATGATTCCTTTGACAAAATATTTTCTTTAAAAAACAGAAGCAAGGATTGGAGCCAACAATTTATACATGCTAAATTCATACAGAGATACATAAGTAGGGGACTTCTGTAGGAATGTTAATCTTAGGTAAGTTACCTGGCCCTTAAGATTAGCAGCAGTTTGAGTACCTACTTCGATGGTTTGCTCGACAACCTGTGAGAACATCCCATATATCAAAAATGATTCCAAAAGATAAGAAAAGTTATGTGAAGTTTAGTGTTTCACCATCTTTGATCGCTCAATAGCTTGATCAGTCTCATCCATCTGCTTCCTTCCGGCATATATGAGCTCTTGATTAGACATCTCTGCAAGAACCAATATATCACATAGTAATAGGAAAAAGAATCAAAGAGTGAAATAGGAAACGATAATATTTGAGAAAACCATTTAAGTAATTATAGTGTATCAACCTCAATTTTGTAGTCCATTTAAAAAAAACAACATAGATATAAATATAGTTCTGTCTCGCCTGAACCATGCAAGTGTCAAGATGTGAAATGCAGTTGAAACACTTGCCCAACCCAAGACACCACTGGAGGCTGACCACAGGATAACAGTAGGCAATAATCTGTTCAGAAAAGGGTTGTTCAAAGCTCAACATCCAAGCTTGGTGGTCAGAAGCAGAAGGTATCCATCCAACTAAACAGTAAGATGAATGGAGAATTTTAAAAATCTATCTTTCCACTCATCCATGCAACCTTTTTTGGTCTAAATAAACAAAACCTAAGAGTCACCTTTGTTTCTATAAATAAGAAAAGATAGATAATTTGTATCAAGTTAGTGAATGGGCAAATGATTCTCCATAATCCTTTCTTCCCTTCAATTTAATTTTTCCAGCAGTTCATCGACAGTTAGGACAGCCACATGGGGTGGGGTAATAATTTGAAGACAATACTGGATCAGAAATAATTTGAAGATACTAAAAACAAAACTCTAGAAATACTATGTCGATATGCCCCTGATGCTTCAGAAGAAGAAACTGATTACCTGATGCCATCTTAAGGTTGTCCTCAGCTACAGGATCACTGGTTCCAGCACCCATATCAAAGAGTTCAACTCTTTTATTACCGAGGCTACTTTGGTACCTAATATTCATTAGCAATAGATTTAGATGAAGAAACAATGGGAACCATTTTTCATTCAAGAGATGTTTTACTGATTACTATGTAATAATATTTTGGGCAGGGCATTTGTGAAATTGGATATGAAAAAAGGTAAAAGAGGTGTTTCACAAAAAAAAACTTTGACAGAAATGGCTGGGTTTTATTTTAGCTGAGGATTTTAGATGAGAAGAAAAGAGAACTCAAATGGGTTAGAGAAGTCAGTAGCTAAACACCTAAACCATACGTATATATGTCTCTCACAAAGAAACTAAGTATTATAAGGAATGAGAGACTATCTATTGTAATGATCGAAATAATCAAGCCTGTTCCTACATAGGATCAGATGAGGATCATGCATTAAGATGATGAATCGGATCAAAAGCTCTTAAGGTTCTACTAATAAAATCTAATATTGTTCCATGCAAAATATATATATATATATATATATATATATATGGAAAATTGATACTAGAAGCTTATTGTTGGAGTTCATCTCAATTTCAACACATAATAAAAACCAATTAATAGTTAAAAGACACTGTACCTTGAATTTACAGTTAAGAAATTTACACAAATGGTTCCTTATCTACATAAAGATTCTTAACAATGTACTTAAATGCCAGTTGAATAAATTTGGATTAAATATTCATCATAACCTAAATATATCAATGATCTCTGTTCATTATCATTTTTTGTTTAGCAAAATAATATACTTATGGAGCATCATGATCCCTCTCCTCATGAGCATTTCCCCCAATCCCTGATGAATAGGGATGACCTTCTTTCAGAACGCGAGGCAATCGCCATGTTCAACATCTACATCGAGCACCAGGCAAGAAGCAAACCTCATTGACTCATCCTCACATGTTAATCTTGCTGACTGTTCATGTCCCCTCCGTCACAATCTCTTTCTTCTACTTCACATCTTTTGTTCTGTGTAACCTAGTTTCCTCTTGCTTCCTTTGTCTACAACCAGAGTCACGACCCTTTCTTCTTTCTTTTCACTTGTGGGATGTGGGTTCTCTCATCCCTCATGCCGCAAGTGGAGATATGAGATATGAGAGCTTTGCCATAATCAGCAACCCTCCCATGAGCCACAACCTTTCAATTTTTCCAGGTATGATCAAGATTGAATTCTACAATTTGCTAGCTTTCAGCTCCGCCTTCAAACTTTCTTGTTCCCTCAACTTCAGCAGTAATTTGTGTTCCATCAACAATGAACAATATTTGTGTCATTATTTCACAGCCTTGTTGCCTGCCTTTCATTTTGGTAATATGATCTTTTGAGTGGAAGAGCTTACCAATACACCCTATATTGCCTACAAAGCCATATAAAAGGTGTTCAAGGTTTTATCTTGGTTTGCAGAACTTACATAGACCAGATGGCAGGTGCTTTTTAGCCCTTTGCACTGTGAGTACCTCAGGTAAATTCTGCACTATTTTGGATCTCTAATCAAATCAAGTGAATCTCATGGAAAAGAATCTAACCACCACAAGACAATGGGAGAAGGAAGATTGTACCCGCTGTATCAATCACAGACCCTCCCTTGCTGGGGATTGAAGAAAAAAATCAAGAAAAGAATGGTGACTCTTACTATATTGAGAAGGAAAAAGTAATTGAACAGTACAGTGAAAACTATATATAAGACTAGAAAAAACTAGATATTATGTAATTTTAAAACATATGTTTTTTCCTCAAGCCTACAATGTTGAGAGAACATTGAAGACTGGAAATTATGAAATTTAGGAGGAAAGTAACATTAACCAGAACAGCATTGCAAAACATACGTTTTCCTCAAGGCCACATATGAGTTGAGTTCCTTGATCTGGAATAACCAAGTTTGATTAGTTATAATTAGCAAAAAGAACATAAAAGGAAAAATTAAAAACAAGAAGTAGATTACCCACCATGGTCTGCTTCTTCTCATTGAGTTTTTTATTAACCTCTGGAGGATTTTGATTCTCTTGATTCTTAAGTTCTTGATCATATTCTTTAATTAACCTGTAAAAAATAATATATTAAATTTTGAAAAGTTGCTACTGGTGATAAAAACAGAATATGTATGCAAGAAATCTATGTCAATAAGCAAAGTCATGAACATAACAACTTATAGGACACTAACATTTAAACTATATATATATATAACTTTGATATGTTGTCCACCTAATGTTGCACGCCTAGTGTATTTTTTTTAAGCTTAGGGTTTAGGGTTTAGCGAATAATAATTTCAGGTTTAATACACTAGGTGTGCACGGGGTGTGCAATATAAGGTGGTCAGCATATTATTCCCCCCTCTCTCTATATATATATCAAGTCTATGAGATCTTAAAGTAGAAGAAGGGTCAAGTCACTTACCTCTTGCATTCCCTCATCTTCCCAGTAAGCTCCTCCAACTGTTTAGACTGTCTGTTAGGATCTTTAATATTATCCAATTTCTGGAATCCATTCCTGTAAAAACATAAAATCAAGAGGAAAGTAAATTGTTGGAGTGGTGAGATTAAAGAAGCTAAAGAAAACGGAGCAGGTAAAAGTGTAGGCTTATATGATATTCCTATTGAAGTTTGGAAGAGTTTAGGAAATCAAACTTTAATTTGGTAAACAAAGTTATCCAATAAAAATTTGACAATTAAGAAAATTTCCGAAGAATGAAGGGGGAAAAAAAGTACTTATCTCTAAGATTAAAAGTAATGTGCAATGTTATTCCAGTTAGAGAGGATACTATGAATCCTTGGGAAAGAACTATTGAGAGGAGAATAAGGGATGAGACAATCATTTCTAAAAATCAATTTGGTTTCACATTTGGAAGATCAACTACAAATGTAATTTATTTGATAAGACAACCAATGGAAAATAATAGAGAAAAAAGAGCATGAATTTGCACATAATTTTTATTGATTTAGAAAAACTTTATGATAGAGTTCTTAGACAACTAAGTGGTGGGTTTTGAAAAAGAAAGAAATATCTTGTAGTTATATTGATATGATAAAAAAATGTATTAAAATGTTGTTATTATTGTTAGAGCTGCCCACAAGTGTGACAAATGATTTTCCTATTGTTGCAAGTTTACATCAAAGAATCAATTCTAAGTTTTTACCTTTCCATATTAGCTTTAGTTGATTTGCAAAATCATGTTTAAAGCAAACTTGTTTGGAGTACACTATTCACAGAAAATGAAAATGTAATTAGATTAAATTAAAGCTTAATTTTGAAGAAAACTTTAAAAATTAAAGGCTTTATGATAAATTGAGCAAAATCTTAATATATGAAATGTCAGTACCAAGAAATTTTTTTATGAGATAGTTAAGATGGGATAAAGGTTTGGTTGTTATTGTTGTAGTATAGTTAAGATGGAAAGACAGAAATTCTTATAAGCAAGAATTTTAGGAATTTTGAATATGTTATTCATTAAGAATAGAATATTATTGAATACATTATTCAGTAACTCTAAAAAGTATATATATAGTAATGTTAGAGAGCATCATGTTGACGATCCCAAATGGTCAAGACAAAGACAGCTTCATGGATTCAGTATAATCCTGCCATTCATGTAAGGAAATAATTTACATGGAAAAAGGAATCAAAATCACTTCCAAGTCAATTAATTAAAATCTTAAAGCTATAACAAGCAATAGCAGTAACAATGTGGGACAAGCAAACAAGAATATGTGTACCCTTGAGAAGAAGATAAAATTACAATAACAACCAGAAGTATTATCCCACTAGGTGGGGTCAATTATATGGATTCTTCTACACTGAGCTATATACCCTAATATATCACCATTTATATTTAAATAAATTTTATCTTATTTTATTGTTGTTAACCAACTCTTTTCTTTTGCCTTCCTCTTCCTCATTTAATATGGACATTTTTCATAATTTCACATCGTCTAACGAGAGTATTTATTGGTCATCTAAGTAGATGTATGTACCATCTGCAACTCTCATCTTCTGCTCGTATGCTTGCGTCAAAACTCAAGATTTAACTTCATATAACATAGCAAATTTAACCGTCATTTTGTAAAACTTTCTTTGTGTTAGAGGTACTTTGTGGTCACAAAGAACACTCTTCTCCATTTCAATCATCCCACTTATATTCTATGTAAGACATCTCTCTCAATTCCTCCATCCTTTTGCAAAAATGATCATAAATACTTAAAACTCTCAATTACAGACAACTCGTCATCTCCTATTTTAATAATTGTCTCATTATGTCTAATATTGCTAAACTTAAATTTCATATCTTCTATCTTTACTCAAACCTTTTACTTCTAGTATTTTCCGCCAAGATTTGAGTTTAACATTTACTTTTTCACGTGTCTTATCTATCAAAACAATATCATCTACAAACAACATGCATCACGATATTGTATCTTGGATGTGTCAGTGAGTTAATCCATGATTAGTGTAAAAAGATAGAGACTTAGAGTTAACCTTGATGTAACCCTATTTTTATGAGAAACGTTTCAGTTAATTGGCCTGAAGTTTTCACTTTTATCATTACATCCTCATGCATATCCTTAATTAGTTGAACATACGCTTGTTAACACATCTCTTTTCTAGCATTCTCAATATAATTTCCCTTGAAACTCTATCATAAACTTTTTCTAGGTCGACGAATACCATATGTAAGTATTGTTTCTGTTCTCGATACTTTTCAATTAGTTGTCTGACAAGATGTATAACTTCTATTGTCGACCTCTCAGGCATAAATCCAAATTGATTTTTGTCATAGTGCTCTACTTCCTTAGTCTTTTTTCTACTATTCTTTTCCAAAGTTTTATGGTATGACTCATTAGTTTAATACTCTTATAGTTGCACAAATTTGTATGTCTTTTTTATTCTTATATAAGGGAATCATAGTACTTACCCTCGTATTTTTTAAATTTTCAATATCAGGTTGAATAATTTTATAAATCATTCAATACCTTATTTCCCAAGACACTTCCATACCTATATCAGAATATCATCTGGTACAACTGCTTTCCATTTTTCATCCCATTTAAAGCTTGTTCTACTTTAGAGGTTTGAATTCTATGATAAAAATTTAAATTTCTATATTTGTTTAACCTACTTAAATTACCTAAATTAAGTTTATCATCTGAACCTTCATTAAAAGGATGATGAAAATACTTCTTCCATCGCTCTTTTATTTCCTCATCATTTACTATACCCTATTGCATTCATCTTTAACACATCTTATTTGGATAATATCTCTTGTTTTCCTCTCTCTGGCTTTAGCTATTCTATAAATCTCTCTTTCCCCAGCTTTTGTATCTAAATTTCTATATAAACTTCCAAAAGTTTCATTCTTAACTTCATTCACTTTCTTGACCTCTTTCTTAGATACTATATATTTTTTTTAAGTTGTTATCATTCTTAAAAGTACATAATTTCTTATAAGTTATTCGTTTTTCCTTCACTTTCTCTTATACTTTCTCATTCCACCACTAAGATTATTTATTTGGTGGTGCATATCACTTTGACTCACCGAGTACACTCTTGACTATTATTTTTAATTTTGATATCATTTTATCTCATATTGTATTCGAGTCGTCATATATTTCTCCTAGTACTTATAATCCTACAATGCCCTTAAATATATTTTGCTTCCCGTCTATAGATGACAACTTCCTCTGAACCTAATGGAGAATTCGATATTCAACTTGAATAGAAAAGGGTATGGAAAGACTACCAATATTTGATATCCGACTCGAATACCCGATTAAATTATATATATATAATTTCCCAAGATTCACTAACTATTTTTGTTGATTGTAGAAGCAACCTATATAAATGTTTAATCTATTTTTTTAATTATATATATATTTTAATATGATGTTAATTCTAATATACTTTTATTGAATGATGATAGTTGGACGGAAAGAAGATAAATTATCCGTATAGAAGATATCTGATCCTTTAATGAGTATGGGTATGAGGATGGATATCCGATACCCGATGGATATTGGAACAGAGGATATGCAATCTGACCCGAACCAGACCCA
The DNA here is from genome assembly GCA_037974815.1 of Kaempferia elegans. Taxonomy (NCBI): domain Eukaryota; kingdom Viridiplantae; phylum Streptophyta; class Magnoliopsida; order Zingiberales; family Zingiberaceae; genus Kaempferia; species Kaempferia elegans. The sequence continues at coordinate 5,420 of JBBPFQ010694292.1, read as the reverse complement.
TTGTCATCCCTGGAATCCCATCCTTTAACTTCCATCATTTAATTCTAGGAGTCGTGCATGTTTTCCTTCTATTGATATTATACTTGAGGTGTACATCCAACATTACTAACATATGTTAGGTTTTTTTTCTGGGAATGATCTTGCGATCTTTACAAATCTTTTTATCATTTTTCCTAACCATAAAAAAGTTAATTCGCAATTTATTATTCTGAACGTGACCAAGTATTCTTATCTTTTCTTAAAAAAAACATATTAGCTAGTATAAAGTCATATACTGTCGCAAAATCCAATATAGTTTTTCCTTCTTCATTTCTTGTTCCAACCCCATGTACCCTATCATATTCCTCATTTTTTACTTCTACATACTCATTTAGATCTCCTCCTATTAAAATCATTTCGATTAGTGGACTATTTTGTAATACCTTATCTAGTTCATCCCAAAATCTAGATTTGGTATGTCCGTCTAATCCTATTTGAGATGATATATGTTAATTATATTAATAATTTCTTTCACCACTACGCTATAATGTTATCCCCCTTTCTACCTACTCCTACTACTTCATCATTTAACAAACTATCGACAATAATACATACTCCATTCTTTGTTTTACTACTTCCTCTATACCGTAACTTAAAACTCAAATTATCTATCATCTTTGCCTTCTCTCCTATCCATTTTATCTTTTGTACCTACAAATTATTAATTTTTTTTCCTAATTATCGTATTGACTGCCTCCATTGCTTTACCAGTGAGGCTCCTATATTCCATATTGTTTTCATATAATATTTGTTCTTATCCGACCTATGTTGTGAGAACTCTTGCATATTTAACACTACATGTAAATTAGATGTAGCCGACTTTACTGATACGTTAACCGTGTAATGTGAACTCTTGCATATTTAGCACTATGCCCGAGTTTTCATAGAGATATAGTGGCCCTTGCCGAGACGTTACAGTCGAACCTTGCAACGCGCTCCTTCCGGAGAATATCCAAGATAAAATTACACATGAAAAAAATATCATACAAACATATATATTAAAGTTGATTGGCTAATTAACTTATCCTAAAATCTTGAACATTTAGAAAAGAAACAAATTTAATATTGTATAAGATTTGCACAAATTTAATCTAAGGTTCCCCAAATTTAAGATATGATATTATATTTATTTTGAAACGTTAAGGAGACAATTTCTGGTTTAACAACACGCTATCACAATAAGGAAAATCCTGAATAGAAGAGCATGTGATGATTCCTTTTCAGTGAAAACTTTAATCTAATTCCTACAAAGAGTGCGACAAATAGATCAATTGTGGAATGCAAATTCCAAAGTTATGCATGAACTTACATATTCTTGCAATTTGTTTACTTATACATTGATCCAATGGCCACTACATTATTTTACTCTTTTGATTTTGTTTTTTAAATTATCTCAAATAAATTTGCTGCAGTTGCACCAACAGTATGTCTTATCCAATCAAATTTTACTGGTTTAGTTACATTTCATTAGATATTTTACATGTATGTAACATGGTTCCCATAATTTCAACCAACTTCTACTAGACTGAACATATTTTAACAACATTGAATTGAGATTATTAGTCATCTGAAATAGCATTATGCTTTTGTTTGTTATGTTACCATAGTGTGTCAGATAATTGAGATTTCAGAGTTCCAACATACTTGAAGTTTGAATTATGGTGTCCATTGACTCCATTCATAATTTTTGCTATTAATGTAGTGTAAATTTTCTCGAGATTGGAACTTTATCCTAATTTTCCCAGATATTATCTATGCCAATTTATGGTCAAGCTGGCAATACACTCTATCCTGATCTCCCCATAGATTAGTATTTGGTTATGATCTTAGAAGCTTTTTTGGAAAAATAAAATAAAACAAAACGTAATAAACAAGACCAGCATGCCCATAGTGATCTCAGAATCCACTTGTCTGGCTCTTTTGGCCTGCACGTTAGAGTTTGCAGTTGGTCAAGGGCAAAGAATCCAAAACAGATTATTGTCTGTCAGATAAAACTAATTCCTCAATGTGCCGTAGATTTTAACTAGGTTATAGAGAAACAGAGATCCATCTGATTACTCCAAAGAAAGAAGCAAATTTCCATATGATAATCTCATTCATTGCCATGTCATGTGCAGTTCAAAGACGGAACAACAAGAACAATGTCGAATCAACATATCACGCGGAAGAACTCCTAGGTAAATCAAATCTTACTGAAGCGCTCGAAAGATGTCTTGGATCTTGCCATCGATCTCTTCAAGCTCCGGGCTAATCGGTAGATCGCTCGACATTGCTCTCCACGAGTAATCAAAAGCCCAGACTCTTCAAGATTCCACCTCCTTAAACCTGACTTGAGAGATCTCTTCCTCGGATCCAAGCCGCCTCGCCACCTCCAACAAGGGGCGAGAAGGGTTTCAGTTCCAATCAATAGACGAACAATGCCAATCACCGAAAGGGAGACGAGGAGGAAGAGAAGAGGGTTGCTAGGGCTCGCTCACTTCCTACTTCCCTTCGAACTCCCATTCGCGGCACGAAGTATCTGGCCACGGGACCTTTTTCCACTTCGTGCGACCCTAACGTACGGTGTTCGCATAATCGCATCGAGACGACGAGAAAAGGAAAATGAACGAGTAATATTAAATAGGTGATCATGTGACGGAGGAGCAGTGCGTGCGGTCGACGACAGGGTGGATGGGTGGATGTCAGCTGTTCGTTCTGTTGGGCGGGTCCAACAGATCTTTGATGAGCATTACCTTATGCGGGGCCCGCCTTCGAAAATAGCTCATTGCCCACTCGGTCCCATCCTCAGGTTGCATTTACTCGGGAAAGGATTTCCATAGAAAAAGTACGATTACGCACTTATCTTTTAAAAATTAAAAATTTAAAAAAATATATAACACCAAATTTAAGGTCATCAAATTAGAAGGCGTATATATTTAATAATAAAAATGGTAATAAATTTAATTGAGAGGGAAATGAGTTTAACGATAATTTAAAGAGGTGGATTATAAAATTGAGAGTATAATACTCATACATTAATTCTGACTCTAGTCTACCAAACATTAAGAATGTGAATGAAATAGATTTCATTCTCATTTCAACCTCCTAAACCTGTCTACCAAGCACCCCTTAGTTCCATAGAAAATTTTTATGAACCATCAAGATAAATCAGAAAGTACTTATGATGAGCGGTTCAAAACTCCGGTATTCTTTAATTGTGAATCTCATTTGAATAAAAAATTCTATAAATACGTCGTAACTGAGAATCAAACTGTATATATCTAGAGCTAACTCACGCACTCTTCCTTAATGATTTGTGTGGTGCATTTGAAACTCATAAAATTTAATAACTTATAATTCAAAATAACTACGTGAATTTACAAATGGATTTCGTATGATCAAGAGGGTATTAATTTAGGTGGCCTTTTGATTTTATCCCTCCCATCAATATTATTTTTCTCTAGGTTGATTTTCAGTGCATCCAAGCTACAATCTAATTTGAGAGTAATTTTTATGCTTCGGATACACGTGACTTTAGCATGTCACTTGATCTATTTTATGACGTACTGAAATTTGAGAATTCGTATCATATTTTGAGAGCGAGGGTATTAATTTAGGTGGCCTTTTCATTGTATCTCTCCCCTAATATTAGCTTGCCATATGTTGATTTTTAATGCATCCGAGCTACCATTTTAAAAATATCTAATTCCAATATTTCAGATGCACATAACATAACGTCATCCTATCTCTCACACTCTATCTGTCCTATGACATTGAGTTCCGTATGTACAGTGCATCTTATTATTATTATAAATCAACTTCATCATGAATCACCATGCGCGCCCCTGTACGAAGGCTTAACATATTCTAGTTAAAAGTTAACATAATATTATAACACCTTTAAAGATTTAAAATAATCAATGGAGACAATTATTAGAGGTATTTACATCAGTTTCCCTATTTTATATCTAAAGTTTAAAGTAAACTATCAACTTTATTAAATTTAAAATAATCACTTTTTACTACACACTACATCAGTTACTTTAAAATTTTCATTATTTCTATTTTTTTTATTATTTTCTTTTTTCTCATTCATTTTTTTATTATTATATTTTTTGAATGAGGGGAAGAGAGAGATTGAGTGAAAGGAGAGAGATTGAAAGAAATATTATTTTATTTTTAGGGTAAAGATTTCATTATGTAAATTTAGATAATTACTATTCATAAACTCTAAATTTAGGGAATAGATAGGGTAGCTGATGCAAAGATTTTTTAGTTACCCTATCTAAAATTTAGAGTAACAACTTTAAATAGAGAAACTGATGTGAATGCTCTTATAGCTTCAAAATCAATAGGATTTGAAATAGATCAAATTGGACGTATGTAGGTCTATTAGCGAGTTCGGATTGAAATCCAATAATGAACCTAGATATGTCTAATTGGATCAATCCTATGATTTTTGAGACTGTAAGGAGCTCAATAATTCTCTTCATTGCTTATTTTGGTCTCTTCGGAGGTGCTAAAATGTTGTGCTAACTTTTAACTATAATATAGTCCTGGTCTTTGAAAAATTAGGATCACGTTGGTCCTGATCTAAATCAAATTAGGATCGGAGGATCTAAATAAGTACTACCATGCACAGGTCTGGTCTAATTTAGATAAGACTCAACGTGACCTTGATTTCTTGAAGACCAAAATTATGTTCTAGTTGAAAGTTAACATAACATTGTTGCACTTCCAGATAGGCCAAAATAAGTAATGGAGGGTAACATTAGACTCATTGCAGTCTAAAAACCCTATAAGACCTAAAATATATTGAAATCCACTAATGGAGTAAAATATGCTTGATTAGATTCATTTTAAATCATGTGGATTTTTGAGTTTACAAGTAGTTCAATAATACTCTCAATTGCTTATTTCATGTTACATTCATGATGACATTGCGTTTATAATAACTGTAAGAGGAATAGTAAGCACAGAGCTTAATGTCATACAACATAGAGAGGATAAGAGACATGATGATATCACATGTCAGGTCCGACCCAAGGCATGCATAGGCCATTAAGGTCTATGCATAGGGCCCCAATTTTATTAGGGATCATTATTAGTAAAAAAAATATTTAAATAAATTTAATGAATAAAATTCACCTGGTACGCTTCGATTTCTGCTCTCATTTATACTTTGATTCCCTTTTAAATTTCCAAAGACAAATGCATGATCGACTTTCTAATTCTGCCAAGCCGAGCATTTATTTTCTGATTCTCTTCTAAATTTCCAACGCTAACATTTGAATTTTGCCATGGCAAGCATTTATTCCCTTCTGTGTCAAACACACATCTCCAACACCCAACTACATATTCAAATCTTCAATTAATTTTCTATTAATTATAATTATTTTATT
>JBBPFQ010693977.1:0-14940 GCA_037974815.1 Kaempferia elegans | reverse complement strand
CCTTTATCTGCAGTAGGAGGAAAATGCAGTTCTATAAGCAACTAGCTTAGTAAGAAGTTATCTACTCACAAAACAATGCATAAATACTAGAAACAAAGTATAAAACTGTACAACTGAGGAAGATCTAATTTACTGCATTAACTGTAGAACCAAAGTATCTAAATTCTGAAACAAAGTATCTGAATGCTGAAACAAGGTATCTAAATTGCTAGCTTGAATTAAGAACTCATCTTTCTGTAATTTAGATACTTGTACTTTAATACTTTGAAAATATATATCTTTTCTTTTCTTTGGGCCCTGGCTTGTACATTATTTTTTCACACAACTTACATTTAATTTTGTTGAGCTTCTTAGGGTTAATCAACATCCCAAACTCCCATATGATGTATTTGACTTTCTCCTAAGAAGCCCATATTTAGGTTGAGTGACGGATGTCGTTGAAGATGAATTGCTTGCCATTGTAATTGTGATGACCTGAAAAATGATTTAAGAATAAATTTAGGATATAAATTAGTAAAAGAAATATTAATATAAATTAGTAAAAAATATTATCTGAATACAGAATATAAATGTGATTTATATGAATTAATAATGTTTATTAGAATTTTTTTTAAAATTATGAATATAAATATGATTTATATGAATTAATAAGATTTATTAGAATATTTTAATTTTAAATATAAAATATCAGAATAAAAATTAATTAATAACATTTATGAGAATTTTTAATTTTTAATTTTTAAATATTTTTTTTATAATTTATTGGGATACTTTAATTCGGGTGTATAAAAAACATATTTAAATTATCCTATTTAAGCGAGAAATTATTCAATTAATTAAATAATAATTAAATTTAGAAAAAAAAATGCAACATCGCTGCCGCAGGCGTTCGACGTGACTGCGCCGAACACTAGCTGCAACGGATGCGTTTGGAACCACCGAATGTTTCATCAAAAAATTTTGGCTACACTGGAAGGTTCGCCAGAGGCTTCTTGCAACGCCAGAAGCATCGAGGACACGTCCAGCGCCAGCATCGCGCAACACTGAACACTTCTAGCGACATGTCCGGTGCCGTCGAACATGTCCCACGATGCTAGAAGCGTCACGGCAGGCAAAAATAAAAATAAAAATAAAAATAAAAATTCTATACATGCATGAATTTAAAAACTCACCTAGAGGCTGGAGCACATCTGGAGGAGGCGAGAGGAGAAAGAAGCAGTCGGGTAGTCCAAACGACATGAGGAGATCAAAGATTTAGGGTTTAAATGGTAAAAAAAACAAAATTATGAAATTTCTATGACGCCTAGCGCCGCCTAGGCTGCTGGACCGCCTATGCTGGTCGACCAACACCTTTTCGATGCAGGTCTCGGCTGTTGAACTCCTAGGCAGTGCCTAGGCGGCCGCCTAGAGCGATATTTATAACACTGATTCATAGATAGTCCTTGGTATTTAGGATGTGTACCTTGCAACAAATGCGTTGACCTGGAGTACTTATAAAGGTACTCTCCTACGGGTCGGGCTAGTGGCTAGCTAGTGTTGCTGCCATGAGGTTTGGGCTTTGAAACTCGGCGAAGCCGAGTAAAAAGCTTCCTGCATGCGCTGGTCCCTATCATAATAGCTAGTAGCTTCATGTGATTTACCTTGTCCGTGTTGGCTTGAGGTCGGGTCGGCGGGGGCGTTGAAGGAGAGCGTATCGCCTTTTGTTGCCATAAGAAGATTTTACTAAAATACAACATAAATAAACCCTTTTTATATGTGGTATGAAATGTTTTGATCCAAAAATAACGAACACTCATGTGATTACAAAAGTTTTGAAATCAAAGGGCTATGGTTTGAAATTTTCTATAATGTTGTGCGAAATAGTCGAAACGTGTTAGGTTGATTAATTACCAAAACTCGATATTACATTATCTCCTATGTCTTTGTGTCAATCATATTTCATATTAATGAGTTTTATTTCATGGCAACACTTGATACCTCTTAGCATACTAAAACATAGGTGAATTTTTTGAAAATAAAGTTCAAACATTTGTCTTATTTATTACTTTATTTCCTTTCTCATTCCATTTCCAATTTGTCACTGACACAAATTGAAGCATTGGCACGATACGGTAATAGTATCATTCTAGTCAAGAGCGAAACATGAGTAATTTGAACCTTACAAGGGCCTCAAAGATCACTTAGACCTTTTGTTGGGAATTGGATGACTGAGCTAGAGAAAAAATTGCAAGTGTGATTCTGAGAGACTCTTGTTGATGATAGCATGGTCACAAGAAAAGCATAAGCAACACAAGGCATAACATAAACAATCACACTTACCAAAATTACAAACACACATTTATTATTTAATGTGGTTCAACAATCTTGAGGCTCTTATTCCACAGCCTATGATCCATGCAGTGGATCACTCGTGAAAAGCCACTATCCTTTCTCCTTTTCGGTCAACTATCGGAGGTGGAGAAACTTCTTACAAATTCATAAGATTACAAAAAGAACAAGAAGGAAGAGCACAAGAGAAGATAAAAGGCTTCTAATAGGTTTAACCAACACTATTTTGCTAGCTTTCAATGCCTCTATCGAGCCTCTTTTTATAGCCCTCAAATCCTTTGTTATAAGTATTTTTGTCGCCCAAATGTCGTCTACTCCTTCATCGGTTGATCAGTCCTTGTCATTTGTCTATTATCGCACAATGACATTTTTTTCCTTTGCATGTGGGCCATTAGTCGATTGCGTAGTCGACTCAGTCATGAACTGATTCTTTTCGCTGGCTTCTTAACCTAGTCAACTACTTCGTTAACTAATCCATCAATCGATTGGTATTCAACACCAGTCCATTGCTCCAAATTATAAACTCTACTTTACCACAACTAGGAGTTCTCTAAATTATAAACTTACTTTATCACAACTAGGAGTTTTGGTTTGCAGTCGACTGTCTCAACCACTAGTTTTGTCTCACTCCACATACCAAGATATTAGGTTCGGTGGTCGTTGCCCATTACCGGTCAATTGTTGGGCTTGACTATGACCAATTTTAAGGTTGAGTTTGCCAATGCTAACCCCCGCACCCCCGCGCGTATGTACATGAGCCCATCCCTCGTCTACATGCCCCTATCCCTCGTATGTACAGGAGCCCATCACTCCTCTACATGCTATCGTTCACCTACACCCTAAAGTCTCTGTTGCCACTCATTGGTGCCCTCGCTACCTCGATGCTCATCATCCTGCAGTCTCTTGGTTTTTCTCATTTAATCTTTTCCAATCTCAACGGACCTCGAGCCATTAAGCTGCTAACCAACCCTTGCTAGGTTAATGCTTTAGAGCTCCTCCAGCACCACTTTAGTACTCCTTGTCTAGTGATTCTTTGGTAGTCTCATATTATCCTTCTCCGATCTCTTTGCACCTTTGAGCCACTAGGCGTGCGTGAACTTGCAGTCCCTGCATATTCAAACACACTCATTAAATAAGAGGGTCTGATTTAGACCTTTTGTTCAAATATTAAAAACATAAGGTCACATGTTGCACCAACAATTTTTTCATTTGATGTTGACAATATGTTTAAGATAGGAAAATCAGAACAAAAATAAAATGCTAATGCATATGTCTTGCTTGCAACACCATGCACTGGGACCTACATCGTTCACCTAAGTTCTCATTAGAGCTAGGAATTTTAAAAAAACCACAGTTAGAGGAGGACAAGGTTCCCATAACCTTTTCTCACATCCCCCTCTAATCTAAAATTAGCTTCCTCTTAATCCTAACATAAAAGAACCTACCATAGGAGAACAAGGTTTCCAACTTAAACCTTTTTCTACTTTCCCTCTTTTTAACACATCAAAAAGATGCATCAACAAAGTCTCAGATGTTGTTCTCACGTATCTTTAATGACCCTCTACTTTTATCAACTCCCTCATTGAATTTCATATATAAATTCCAAGTCCTATAGCCATTTCCCCAAGCTGAAACCCTATTTTAACATTTTTAGCACATAAAAGTTGACTAAAAATCAGTCAGCCAACTGCTCTGAGAGATGAGTAAATTGTTTGATCTCGTATACTAAAATATCAACCGATTGCCTACACTTCCCTTGTCGTAGTCATTGAGTGTAAACCTTTTAAAATTTTCAAATTTTGTAGAGAGGTTTATTTAACCCACATCTATTTGTGAAAAATGGATTTTCACCTAAATTTCTTACCAATTCCAAAATTACATAAAATTCAAAACTAGTTAAATTGTACAAATGAACCTTGACTTAAAGTAGTTTTGATTTCCATTTAATGGATTTGCCAAACCAAAATTGAAATGCATATATTGCATCAACTAATTTGGCATTCTATACAATTAAATACTAATTTTATCCTTCTTGAACTTCTTTCTTATAAATCCCCCTTTACTCCTTTGAAAACGTCTTCCTCAATTGTTGTGACTCAGATTCATCTCTTGAAGAGGTGGATGGTTTCCCACATCATTATTCAATGTAGAATGCCTCAAGCCCTCGTTGACCTCAATTCTTTGACTTTTTAGTCTCTTCCTCTTCTACTTCTTGTGGAGATTTGGACTTTTCTTCACTTCATTCCACATTCTCTTCACTTTCCTCCTTGTCTTGGACTTCTCCTTTCTTGGGAATTTCATGAATGCACATAATTTACTCTCACAAATCCCTTGTGTCTTTGCACACCTCACCTATCTCGTCAAGATCCTCTTAAACACTATTGATATTTAGGAATCCCAAATCTTCTTATTCCCTTCGTAAAGCTCAATTTGGTGTTTTGTCTAATCCTTTCTTGAGATTTTCTTGCCCTCTCTATCTCTAAGTTGTATGTACCTCCAAAACATGGCAAAACTCCTTCCTTGATTGAAAACCAACACTCCATCAAATCTTTCAAAACTTAAAATCTTTCTGGCATGATGGGATCTTACAATTCATGCCGCATAGTGGAAGTCATCTTGCCTCTCTAGTCATCTTTCTTTGCCCTTTTCGTGGTTAGTCCAAAGAAGATAAGCACCCGCACCACTTATGGTGGGATAGAATAACCCTTAGGTTGGGTAAATAACAGTTGAACACAATGCCATTGTGATTTTAACAAAAAAAAAAAACTAAGTAGAGGAAAACACAATATATATAATCATATTTTCCATAATCACTAACATATTTATTTAACGTGGTTCAATATCTCAAAGCTTCTACTCCACGGTTGATGATTTGTTGGTGGATCACTCTAGGAAAGCCACTATCTTTTTTCCTTTTTGGTCAACTACCAGCTCAAGTTACAAAGCTTCTAATAGGTTTAACCAACACTATTTCACCAGCCTTTAATACCTCCACCAAGTCTCTTTTTGTAGCTCTCAAATCCTTTGCTAAAAGTTTATTTGTTGCCAAGCAATCGACTGCTCATTCATTAGACGACTGGTCCTTATGATCCTACCGTTATTGCACAACAATGGTTTTTTCCAACTTCCACGTGGGCCATCTGTCAATTGGAAAATTATCGGTAGATGACTGATGCCCAATCAATTCAATTACGAATAGAATCATTTTGTCTCTGAGCTTCTTGGATCAATCAATTATCCAATCGGCCTCCAATCGACTGCCCCTAATCATAAACTCTAGTTTAGCATAACTTCAGGATTTTGGTTAGAGTGGATTGCATGTTTTTTTAGTCGATTCAACTACCAATTGACTATATCCCATCACCTGTCAATGAGATTCCATCACCAATCGACCGGTCATTCCACATACCTTGAATGTATTTGGGTTATTGGGTTCTTGCCACTAGTCAAATGTTGTCCATCACCATTTGAGTTGATTGCAGACCATTACTATGACTAATTGTAAAGCCGAGTTTGCCTATGTTGAGTTATACCCTTGTTCCTATGGTTTCAAGTCATTTAACACTCACAACTTACAAGGAGACTTACTATTGTAGCTTGACTACGCCCCTTGGCCATCTCCATGAGGTCACTCAGTCTCTTGGATGCACACGAGCCACTGGCTCCTCCACAGATCATCCTTCACTCATTCACCTATGGAGTTTGCCTCCATCGATTATCGTCCTGTCTGCCTTGATGCTCCTAGCCTTGCAGTTCCTTGGGACCCTCAGTCTACCTCATGCAACCTTCTCTAATCTCTATGGATCTTGAGCTATACACTGCCAATTTGGTCGCATTAGGTCATTGCTTCAAAGCTACTCCAACACCAACTCAATGCTCCTAGTTCTACAATCCCTAAGATGTCTCATACCATCCTTCTTGATCTTTAGACCTCCAAGCCATTGAGCGTGCCACTTTGATAACGCCAAACTATCAAGCTCGCCAAGCTCCATGTATGTTCTGGTAGTCTCTAGACACACAAACACATACATTAAATCATAGAGCAATGCCTAACTTAAGCTCTTTGCTTAAACATCAAAACCCAAGGTTACACAGGACCACTTGGAACACAATTACACCAACACCTTGCACACTTGATGTGCATTTATCATAAACACTAAATAAATCTAAGTAAACCCTTTTTAGCCACATCCATTCAACTTGATCACTTGTGGCATAATTGCACCAACACAGAAGATGAGGATAAATTTGCCCTTTTGACTTCATCTTCTCTCCTCCCATGAAGACGAGTAAACATTGTTCCTTCTCCCCCTCTTCTCTCCTCTCCCTTCCTCTCTCTCTCTCCACTCTTCTGCTCTCCTCTCAATGGGGGTAAACAGTGGCTTAGTTAAAAAAAGTTAACTACGGTAATGAATGCACTTTTTACCTCTCCTTTTAAGGTTCCAACCACTAAGGGAACTATGTAATTAAATAGTGGCAGACTCGAACTATTTCATGAATTATTCACATAATATTGAGTTGCATTTAGTAAAACACATTGAAGGAACATGTTTTTTATATTAAGTATTCATACAAATTGAATTAATTTAGATTACAAAGGTTTAAATACAACGTGTGTCAATGTAGATACATGTATCAACCTAAGTTGAATGCAATATTAGCAACTGAATAGATTTTTATAGACCTGTATTCTTCTGTTCAGTTGGAACTATTAATGAATCCCAAATATGTTATATGATGGAGAAAATTGATGTTGAGTCCAAACTATTTTGGATTTCCATCTGAAATCACAAAACAAGTTTTGTAATTATCCACCATGTATCTTGATCCATATATGTCAAAAAGCAACCAGGAATAAAAGTTAAAAATATTTTGTTTACTGTTTAACATCTGTTGAGAGTCACTCTACATGGTTTTATCCTAATGTTCCGGTATATTAAGCATATTTATCCATAATACAACTCTGAATCAACTTAGATAATTGAACATCTACCAAATGATGTTAGGTCAGCTTAGATAGTTGAACATCTATCAAATGATGTTAGGTAACCATTTTTTTTTGTGGGATCTTTTGATTGATTATAGTCAGTGCATAATATTTCAAACTCACAGTTCTCTCTTTCAGACCTGTAAATCAACCCAAAACTATGCATTTACATTCTGTCATTGTAGCATACCTGCACTTTAATTAAATCATGTTCTCTCCAAATTAGGCTGTTTATGCACGAATGGACCTGTAAATACAATCCATGCTAACAGATTTTTTAAATCTCTGTTTACACCAATATATGCACATACATGTAAGCATTTGTATTACTTTTGTTCTCTCTTTATAAAGGTGTAAGGTAATCTTTTGTAAATTTTCTGATAGACATTGGGAAGGTATGAAGAAGAATTATCTACTTTCAAAGCCATGAGGGAACAAGGAGCTTCTCCACAACTTGAGGTTGACATAAAGCGTCTGGAGAAAGCAATCGAGATTTTGTCACAGGACAAACTATGTTATGAAGCTCAACTATTACGAGTATGTTTGACCCATCGATACCTTAAGTCGAACCATGGTGTTTTTATCTCACAAGATAGCTGCTAGTTTCTTTAAAATTCCTTCTGTTTGTAGACAAATGTTTACCTTGTTTTCTTCATGCCTTTTTTTGTTTGTTTGTCCTTTTTTCCATTTGCTGATTTCATTAATAGGCTCGGTAGTTTGGTTGGAAGACTGGCAGCATTCATCTAATGTTAGTTTAGTCAAGTTTCTAAAATAACAAAGAGAATATAACGGGAAGAATTGGGAATGGCACTGAAAAACTTCTCATACATATAATTTACCCTTTGATAGTTGACAATTCTAACAAAAAATTGATTCAGACCTTATAGTTTGTTTTTGGTGTTCATTATTTTAATTCAATAGTACCATAGCAATAATAAAAAACAAAGAGGAAGAGGAAGAAGAAGGAAGAAAGGGAATTTGCTGTCATTGCTACTTTTGCAAGTTTGACATGTATAAATGTTATATATTATAACAGGCATTCTTTTAACATGGTGATTAGAAACTGTTCTTGGAGTTGTTTAATCAAAGATGAGTAACAAGGGAGTTCAAGAATTTCACAGATAATATTATGCAGTAATGCACTTTGTAGAACCAGGGCATTACATTTTCTAGAATTGTAACTAAATCACATTCTAATGAGAACGAAATATTTCTATATGTGATACCAACTTAATTGGAGTCACATGCATAGTATTATTGTTCTGATAAGGAGATCTTAAATAATCTTATAAGTTTCTGATGGATTAGAGTAGGGATGAAGAACCTGGTTTCTGTCGAATTGCTTTGAAAATAACTGTATTGATAACTGGTTTTCATTTTCAGATGTCTATGTAGCTTACATGTTCTAGGTTCCGTTTATTCTAGAGAGAAATTGGAGAGAAAAGAGGCAAAGGAGAAAAGGAAAAGGGAGGGAGATGTGTAATAAAGCTTGTTTATTTGGGTAGTGGAAGAGGAAATGGGAAGGGTAGAAATGACAAGATTACCTTTGTCTTCCTCGTCAACCTTGCCTCATGGTCACACCACCTTTTCATTGTATTCCTCTATTGGATTCATTTGGGATGATGATTAGTCTTCCTTCTTCCACGAGCTCCAACTCAAACAGAGGTTGCTAGGAGCAAGTGTTCTTGTCGAGTATCCATGTGGAAGTTGCCGGTGATCATGACCTCGGTGATGCAATTCTCACCACCACCATTTCTCCCTCGTGAACCTTCTATTGAGTTCAACAAAGGGAGTCTCCCTTGCTCTGTACCTTCGACCTCTTGCCAGCAGAGTTGGAGGACGAGTTTAGACATGGGACTGATGTTCGATGCTAGCACTAAATGCCAACCCAAGGAGGTGATCAAGTTGGATGCTAGATGCAGGACACTGGAGTGGGATGCAAGGCCACAAAGAAAGTGGAGTGGGGTAAATAAATATTTTCATAGTTTTTTCCTTTGTGATCCCTTGCTCCTGCCTTATTTTAGGTAGAACTAAAAAGCTCCTGAAATGAAACCACAGAGCTTTGATCACCTTTTCTGTGTTACCTTATTGGACATAAACAACAGAAGAAAGGATGGACTATGGTGCGGGTTCCTCTTTGTGGATTCCATTAATGGGTGTACCTTTAAGCTCTGTTAAACACGGGTAGAGAAGGGAGGATTATAAAGGAGAGCACTGAAATAAAAAAGCTGTCTCTTGTTTGCTTGTATAATTTTTCAATGGGGAGGATGAGAAAACTCTTTGTGAATTAATTTTAGCGTAGAGCTGTATCAGCTCAAAACTAGGTCAATGTTTCTGTGGAAGGGAGGGAAAAGTTGATTGGCACTTCCTTTTAGTGTTCGGATGGGGCAAGGTTGAAGAAGCATTAGGTAGGTGTGAACTTTGACAACAACCAGTGTGCACAAGCATCGACAGGCATGAGTGTCAGGCGGGCAGGGACAGGTGAGGGCGTTGAGCAGATGGCGTCAACAGCAGCCATTGTGTGTGCGCAGTTGCATGCAATGCTGTCTAAATGGTGTGTGCGCAGTTGCATGCAATGCTGTCTAAATGGTGTGTGCACAAGTGTTGGATAAGGTTTGTGCCAAAGTTGGCTCTGCAGGTCAGTGTCCTTTGAGGGTAAATTTCATTGCCTTCCATCAATGAAGAAGATTTAACCAGGTCAGATTTTTTTCTCCTCTCCCTATTGTGGCAGGTAAACATAGCCTTAACTTTAACATTATTCTTTTATCTGACAATCCATTGGTAAGTTTACAAACTTGAAGAAGAATCTATAATATTTTTCATCCTTCAAACGGGTCTTTGCAATCGTACAACCTTTTATCAAAATATTAGATATTCATTTTCATTATTGAATCTTGATTTTAATTAAATGTGGTTCTCTTTATTGTTCTTTTATTTTTATTTGAGATTAATCTTGTTTCTTCATATTTGATTGGGGTACTTCCTGAGCTTATTAATATTGCTCAAAATTAACAATAGTTGATGCTGATTATGCTGTAATTTTAATATTTGCTTTAGTTGTTTCCTTTATTTTTGTTGACATGAATTGAATATAGCAGTTTCATCTTTTTCTTGTTCCACTGTAATCACTTTACCTTCCCAAGGCGAGGCAATCTTAATGGAAATTTCTAATCTTTGTGCTCAAGGATGGTGCACTGCTACAACGGGCATTGACATTCTACAGATTGGTTATTGTTTGGTTGGTTGATCTTGTCGGTGGGTTTAAGATGCCTCTGCCTTCATCCTGCCCCATGGAATTTGCATGTGTTCCGGAACATTTTGTTGATGATGCCATGGACTTACTTATTTTGACTTCTAGAATCCCAAAGGCTTTGGAAGGGTTTGTCTTGGTGAGTTTCTTCAATAGTTTCAATTTTCAATAACTGATATGTTGTACTTCTAACTTGCATATTTAGAACCTAAAACCATTGATGCTCATATCATTGCCAGGATGATTTCTTGAATTTCATAATTATGTTCATGGCAAGTCCTTATGTTAAGAACCCTTATTTGAGAGCTAAAATGGTTGAAGTATTGAATTGTTGGATACCACAAAGAAGGTTGGAAATTTTCTCCAGTAAATTTAATTTCTTTCTAGAATTTTACTCAATACATTTACAATTTTCAATTCTTACAGTGGGTTTTCTGCTACTGCTGCTCTATTTGAAGGACACCAGTTATCCCTTGATTATCTAGTTAGAAATCTTCTTAAACTTTATGTGGATATTGAATTCACTGGTTCACACACACAGGTATCATTTTGTTTTCTTTATTTATATTCATATTCCAGGAGTTGTTTCATGGTTTTATTATTTTTGATGATTTTCCTTTTATTCATTTTGCACTTGTCTTTGTTGTGCAGTTTTTTGATAAATTCAATATTCGTCACAATATTGCTGAACTCTTAGAGTATCTGTGGAATGTTCCTAATCATCGTAATGCATGGAGACAGGTAAAGATGCCTTTGCAGCTATAAACTATTTTTTTCCTATTTTAATTTATGACTTTTATCACGGATAAAATTTATTTAAATATTTTAAATGATGATATGGGAATACAGGCGTAGAAGAATCTAAATAGCCGATCCTATCGAGTCGGATAAAACTTGATTGTTTATGTTGTTGTATCACTAACAGAACTATTTATCAACTGCTTATGGAAAAATAACATATCATATAATTATAATGCAGATTGCAAGGGAAGAGGAGAAGGGGGTCTATTTGAACTTTTTGAATTTCCTTATCAATGATAGCATTTATCTTCTCGATGAGAGTTTAAACATAATCCTTGAACTTAAAGAAATAGAAGCTGAAATGGCAAACTCTGCTGAATGGGAGCGGAGACCAGCACAGGAGAGAGAAGAGAGAGTGAGGCTTTTTCATTCACGAGAAAATGTGAGATCTCTTCGTTATTGCATAGACCTTCACTCAGAACTGCACTCTGTTTAACTTCATATGCTTGACATGAGCTTTAGTTGATGTTTTTCACTTGTGAAATTTGACATTTCAGATTGTCCGATTTGATATGAAGTTGGCAAATGAAGATGTTGGGATGCTTGCATTCACATCCGAACAAATACCGGCACCCTTCCTGCTTCCAGAAATGGTAACATATCTATTCTAGACGTTTCAATATTCACTCAAATGATTACATAGGATGCATTCAATATCTGCACATTGGAAAATTATGTCTTTACATTTACATATCTTCTTCATTGTTATATTAACTTCGCCTCTATAGAGAAATCAAATAAATCTATTACTAGCATGCTTAATTCCATCGCATCCTGAAAGATATTATTGTAGTTTGAGTTGGAACTTTAAGATTATTCAAGATTTACTACAATTATGTGCGTAACTTCGAAAGTTTGAAGTTTTAAAAACTGTTTCAGTTTTCATAAGTTATTGTTAGTTAAAATTTTACTTGTGTTTTCTGTATGATTAATGTGAATTCAATTCTTTCCTTAATCTGTTCAGGTTGAAAGGGTGGCTAGCATGCTAAATTACTTTCTCTTACAACTTGCTGGTCCTCAACGGAGGTCTCTGAATGTAAAAGATCCTGAAAAATATGAATTTAGGCCAAGACAATTGCTAAAACAAGTTAGTTCTTTTGCCCACTTGACTTTTAATATGCTCTTAAATTTCCTTGGCATTTATGTCTGTGTATTTGTTATGAAAGATTGCCAAGATTTACGTTCATATTGCAAGAGGTGACAAAGAGAATGTGTTCCCAGCTGCAATCTCAAAGGATGGACGGTCATATAATGAGAAGGTATTTCCTATCCACAGCTACCATGGCTGGACAAGGATGTCTTGTGAATCAACTTTTCCCATTCATGATTCGTACAGAGTTACACTTTGCTGATGTTTTGTAAATGGTACAGCTGTTTACTTCGACAGCCGATATTTTGTGGAAGATTGGTGAAGATGGTAAGGTAATTGAGGAGTTTGTTCAGCTTGGTCTCAAGGCCAAAGTAGCTGCTTCTGAAGCATTGGATGCTGAGGCTGTTCTTGGAGATATACCTGAAGAATTTCTCGACCCAATACAGGTACAGTTTCCTTTATTCATGAACGAAACCTTCAGTCTAGTAAAGTAACTTGAGAACTTTATGTGTATGGGTCTACGTACTAGCATGATATTGTGTAGAGTTTTCATTTATTTCTTCTTAAGGTGCTGACCAACATTATCACTTTTGTTTAGTATACATTGATGAGTGATCCTGTTATTCTACCGTCGTCAAGAATATCAGTAGATCGGCCGGTTATTCAAAGGCACTTGCTTAGTGACACTGTAAGGTTTCCCTACTGCAACAGCTATGCTAATTCATTAACCATTTTCTTTCTCGTCTAATGACACAAACTAAATATTGTCTTCTAAACCCAGACCGATCCTTTCAACCGGTCTCATCTCACTCAAGACATGCTAATACCCAACACCGACCTGAAACAAAGAATTGAAGAGTTCATCAGATCCCAAAGGAGACGAAGCCAACAGAATGAGTGAACTTGGTTGAGCAAACATAGATCATAGCCATTTATGTATATTGCGACTGGTGAAGCAAAAGAGTCTGTGAATGACACTTAAAGCCTGTTCTACTAAAAATCTTTGCATTCTCTTGGAGAAAGAAGTAGAGATAATCCCCTTGTAGGAATTATTACGTAAACATTTTTGTTACGATTAGTAATGTAAATATAATTGATGGATTTTACTCACCGTGTAATTCCACCCCACTCTTTAATTTCGCCGAATCTTTATCTTTGAAGATCTCCTCCAAATCCCAAGACCAAGAATTCATAATTGACAGGAAAGTTCACAGGGATCTTTGGATTATGGCCCTACCTTTTGGTCTCTTCCAAGCTGGTATGTATTTATGTGTACTTTTCCTTCTAAATTATTATTATTATTATTATTATTATTATTATTATTATTATTATTATTATTATTATTTCAAAAAAAATTTAGTCTCTTACTCTTAATGAGGGATTTTAAAAGAAATTCTTAATTTTAATCATTTATCAAAGTTTGTTTCTAATTTCTTATGAAACACGAATGGAGGCAGTCGTGTAACCTCTGAGTTACATGAATTTTATCATCTTTCCGCTACTCAAAAAAAAAAAAAAAAAAAATCCTCACGAAATTTGTAATAAAAATTTAAGAAATTTTTGTTATAAAAAATGTTGGTATGTTTTTTTTTGTTGCAAATAGGTTGTAAAATTTTATGACAAAAAAATTTTGACATAAAATTTGCAACTAACAGTATTTTGTTGTAAAATTTGTTATAAATTAGGAACTAATTTTGTAATGAAAATTAAATTTTGTCTCAATTCTGTCAAAAAAAAAAAATTATGATAAAAGATTATTTTCATTGTAAAATCTATGATGAAAAAAATTTTAGGTACAAATTTAGTTTGAAGAAAATTTGGTGAAAATTTTTTATAAGGTCAGATCGATTACTTTTAGGATTAATTTAAAAAATTAAATATCAAAATTATAAAAAAAAAACGATCCCTTTGAGGATCCATAAGGACGAAGAGAAACGAGCTCTATTGTGAATTATAAGTGCATTTCTATATGGTAACTTATCAAAATTTTCAAAAAGAGATGTCCTATTTGTTGACCACCAACTAAGGGGAGTGAATAGTCTTGAAAAGAATGTTAACTAGATCTCTCTTTTTTTTTTAACAAGGATACAATATTAGTAAAATAAAATAATTAATATAAATGAAATAATTAAAAAAAGTAAGAGAGCTCAGAATTTTACTTGATTATAATTTAAGTGGTTGTTAATGTAAGACAATGACGACACTAAAAAAATCTCCTTCTTTAAAGGTGGAGAAACCTCTTACAGACACTTAAAGCTCAGAAAAATAGCTAGAAATCAATATGAAAGTTGTTGTTCAAGTTATTCTTCATTTCTAGTACCAGGGGCTTTTTATAGCCTTCTGGAGATAAGTTTTCGGTGTTCGAAGGCGCCTCTAAGGAGACCCGAGGTGCCTCTAAGGAGACCCGAGGTGCTTCTAAGAAGATAAGTTTTATCTGTAGAGAACAACACTTTATCTTTTATTAGCGGTTGCTTAATTGTCTCT
>JBBPFQ010693770.1:0-14941 GCA_037974815.1 Kaempferia elegans | reverse complement strand
TAAGGATCTTCTCCGGCTAAGGGTTTGCTCCGGCGCTGACGAACCGGCCGGAGATGCGTGAGGGCGTCGGCGGCGTGATTACGGGATCGAGGCGAAGAGATGAAAAGGGGAAATCCCGGCCCACGCCCGGCACTATCTACAGGAGAAAAATAAAAGAATATTTATTTAAGTTTGGTTAAAAATTTGTGGCGGAAGCCCAACCCGAATCCGGCCCAAAAACGGCCTGAATCCGGCCCAAAAACGGTCTGAACCCGGCCCAAAAACGATCTGAACCCGGCCCAAAAACGGCTCGAACCCGGCCCAAAAACGGCCTGAACCCGGCCCAAAAACGGCCCGAACCCGGTCCAGACGGGGTTTGAACCCGGCCGAAAAACGGCCCGAACCCGGCCCAAAAACGACCTGACCCCGGCCTAAACAATACTGGGGCCCGGCCCACTAATGACGCAAGCCCGGCCTACTCACGGCTCGAGCTCCCCTCTACGCGAGGACGGGGGCCCGACCCACTCACGGCCCACGCCCGGCCCAAACCCGGCCCAAAATCGGCTCGAAGCCGGTCCAAAACCGGCCCGAACCCGGCCCAAAACAGGTTCGAACCCGGTCCGAAACCGGCCCGAAAAAGGTTCGAACCCGGTCCGAAACCGGCCCAAAATAGGTTCGAACCCGGTCCAAAACAGGCCCGACCCCGGCTCAAAACAGGCTCAAACCCGCTCCAAAACTGGCCCATTCAAGCCGCCAGACCGGCCCACGCGAGGCTTAGGCCGGGCCCACTCACGGCGAGAGCCCCGGCCCACGCAAGGCCCGGCCCACTAACGTCGCAGGCCATGGCGAGCAAGACGCGAGCCCGGCGGAGCCCGGCCCGAACCGACCCAAACCGGCTCGAACCAGGCCCACTAAAGGCGCGACTCGGCCCCCGCATGGCTGGGCCAGGCCAACTAACGGCGCGAGCCCTGCGGAGCCCGCCCCACGCCCGACTTTAGCACGGCGCGAGCCAGGCTTGAGCCCTGCCCACGCCACGCCAAGCCCGGTCCGAGCCCATCCCGCTCCTGGCTATAGCCCTGCGCGAATGCGGCCCAATCTCTGCCAACGGCTCGAGCCCAGCGCAACGCGGGCCGGGCCCAGTCTAGCGATTATTAATTTGAAATTTTTTTAAATATACAGGTTAAAACTTTAAATTTTTTTGTGAAGTTTCGAACCTCGGACCTCCCTTTCTGCGAAATGTGGACTTACCAACTGCATCAAGAATTAATTATTCTCTCTTTTATAGTTACTTTTATAATTACTTATTGTTTTGTTTTATTTTTTATTTTATTTATAATTGTTTCTTATATATATAATTTTATTTATAATTGTTTCTTATATATATAATTTTATTTATAATTGTTTATTATATATATAATTTTACTTATAATTGTTTATTATATATATAATTTTATTTATAATTTTTTATTATATATATAATTTTATTTATAATTTTTTATTTTATATATATAATTTTATTTATAATTGTTTCTTATATATATAATTTTACTTATAATTGTTTATTATATATATAATTCTATTTATAATTTTTTATTATATATATATAATTTTATTTATAATTGTTTATTATATATATAATTTTAATTATAATTTTTTATTATATATATAATTTTATTTATAATTGTTTATTATATTGATTAATTATTTAATAGTGAATAAATGTTTTTACTATACTAGCTGGAGCCCGTCTCCGGGCCGCTCAGGCCAGGCTAGAGCCCGACTTTTGCCCGCTCAGGCCAGGCTGGAGCCCGACTTCAGCCCCGCTCAGCCCTTACTGGGCCCCGCTAAGCCCGTGTTGCGCCCTGGCTCGACTGGGTTGGCCCGGCAGAAATCAAGGCTCGGTTGGGCTGGCCTCGAGCTGGACTGGGCTAGAGCTCAGCTCGAGCTCCCTTGAGACAACTTTCAAAAACATTTATACCGGTTTAAAGTCGTTCAAATGTCCGTCAAAATTTGATGTTTAAAATCGTGGATGAAATGCAGACAAAAAAATACAACATGTCAGGTACAAAAGACATACAAATATATGTTCACAGAATTGTACTTAGTATTTAAATGTCCCCTAAAATTAGAAGGGAATTTTTTTTTTATTTTATTTATTCCTTGTTTTATTCAAATAGCCGAATACCTCTTAACACTAATAGAAGCCCGAGACAAATAATACAAAATACTTAAAATAATGCAGACAATAACTCAACTGGGCCCCAACACCCTGCTCCGCTCGTACTGCCGAAACCTTCTCCGCGACACTCCTCTGCTCGCATTGCCGAAACTCCTCCACCCGCACCACCACCTTGCCTCCTTAGCCACTTCTCCGTGTGTGACTCAGCATCATCGCATCTTTTCTCTCAAACGAAGGAGCAGATTCTTGTTCGCATCTTTCCTTCTTCGTCGACCGTCGTTCTAGTCCTCCCTCTCGAAGGTCAGGTTTGTCTTTAAGGCGCTCCCTAGTGTCTTGGGTGTTCACTTCTTAATTTCCGAGTAATTTGAGCAAAATCTGGTTAGATTTTGATGTTGTCAGATATACACTTCCATGTTCGGTGAATTTAGGTTTTCTGTTCGGTGTCACCTTTGATAATAAATTTTGACTAAATCGTCCAAATTAGATGTGTATAACAGTAACCCTCCTAAAATCCCTAACTCCCTTTTCACCACCTCCTCGCGCTGTTTTAAATTGAGACTTATTTTCTTTATGCTTGGTTTGTAGTTGTTTGTTAAGGAACATGGATCTCTGGCAGATTTGAGCGCCTAAACATTCGCTTTGATGGACGAGGACTATACGCTGGCAGACGTCGCGTTCGTCCCCAACGACACTGCCGCCGCCACCGCAGGGTACTTCGTCGTCTACATAGGCGAAGGCGTTTACCACGAGAACGTGGTCGTCCCCTTGAACAAGAGGAATCTAATCTTGATCGGGGGCGGGCATAAATCGAACAGTGATCACGTCGAATCACAGCGTCGGCGATGGGTGGACGACCTTCAACTCCGCTACATTCGGTGAGAATCCAATAAAATCCATCATCGAATTGGAATTTGGAGGATTGATCGAAATGTTACTTTGCAGCGGTTAACGGGGAGCGGTTCATCGCCGTCGGCATCACCTTCGAGAACATGGCGGGGGCGGCGAAGTACCGGGCGGTGGCGGTACTGAACAGCGCCGACCTCACAATCTTCTACCGCTGCAGCTTCCTCGGTTACCAGGACACTCTCTACGTGCACACCCTCCGCCAGTTCTACCACGACTGCGACGTCTATGGCACCGTCGACTTCATCTTCGGCAACGCCGCCGCCGTCTTCCAAAACTGCAACCTCTACGCGCGCGTCCCTCTCCCGGGACAATCAAACGTCGTCACGGCACAGGACGCACCATGCCGGTGCAGGCCACCGGGATTTCCATCCACAACTGCACGGTGCGCGCTGTTCCCGAACTCGGCCGCGCCGCCAGGACCTTCCTCGGCCGCTCGTGGAAGGCCTACTCGCGCACGGTATTCATGCAGTCGTTCATCGACGGCGCTGTGGATCCAGCGGGCTGGCTCGAGTGGAACGGCGCCTCGTCGCCCAGCACCATCTACTACGGCGAGTTCCAAAACTACGGCAGCGGTGCCGACACAGCCGGCCGGGTGAAGTGGTCCGACTTCAGCCTCATGAACTCCGACGATGCCTTCAACTTTACTCTCTTTAACTTCACCGCCACCGACGCATGACTGTCGTCTACAAGTATTCCATACAACAGTGGCCTCTTGTAGAACAATCAATTCCTCTTGATGAACCTAAAATAAATATATTAGTTTGATCCTTAATCTGAATAGTATTTTGTCAATTTGACTTGAGAAGATATTCATGTGTTATTTATCTTCCATAGTTGCATTCGACCATACAAGTATGCAATAAGTAAGATTCAAAGCCTCAGAAGCAATCGAGTTCAATGAGAACTCTCTCTTTGCCAGCTGCTTCCACTAACTCAAGTGAGAATGCTCTGTTGTTTGGTAGTTCAGATTCATGGCAAACTCCATGGTTTTGGATAAATGACATTTAACATTAATGATCTAGCAAACACTCGAACTAACAGCCCTGTGTAAAGCTGTCCAAAAAGTATGACATGTTCACATTTCATAGAAATTACAAGAAAAATAAATGTAATTTGCACAATGATGCGTTCACAGAGCTCTTATTTGACCTCCATAACCATAGTATCCCAGTAGCCCTTCATCCTGTCGCCAATTTTCCTTTACCTTCACTTCAACCTGCCCAAGACATATAAACAACAATTAGACAAGCGTGTTCCTTCATCTTTCTTATTTTCTTTTCGAGAAAATTTTCCAGCAAGCTGAATGTCATTGATCAGCACCTCGAGAAAGATTTTCTTTTGTAGGAAGTCTTCAATGTCTAGCCTTGCGGCTGTTGCTAGTACCTTCAAAGCCTTACCACCCTATACTCCAAATGAATTGGGAAGTCAACGAGTTTGAATTGAAATAACAAGTAAACTATTTTGCAATGAAAAGATAAAAAATGCTAATTGAATATTGCAGTAGAAAATTTTCTTGAATAAATAAATCATTAACAACTTTCTAGGTCAGATTGAACTACACACATTTTTCCCATCTGAATTTGTAATAAGTCCGATGTTTCTTAGAATTTATGCTTCGACATTTCATGAATTTCTAAGCAAAAGCATCAACATTCATATAAACTTCGATCAAACCGAGTAGTTAGAGGGTGTTTTGGAGCAAATAATTCCAACTGGCATAAGATAGCTACACAACGTCATACAGCTGAAGCATCCAAAAGTAACACAACCTAGGAGATCAATAGCAACATTCAGATAACTCTGGGAGCATTAACACAGGATGGCATAATAAACAATTGCCACATTCTTTGATTGACCTACACTGAAGCCAGAGATAAAAGAGATTAAGCAACAAGAAAGCATTGGTTCAGTAGTAGTCCTTTAAACTAGAGATGCTAACGAGCCATGATCAGGCAGGCACAACCGCACAAGTCTTGTCAGCTGATTTAGGCATCGAGTTGAGCACGACAGAGGCAAGATTTGTCTATTTAGGTGCATGGCTGGGTAAAGCACTACACACTTTGTTACATGTGGTGCTAGGCATGGCTCGTGAAGCCAACATTGGTCACCTTGCTCACCCTGCCAAGGTTCAAGTTGGCACGGGCCTAATTGCCCCATGCCTATGTTGGCCTAGGCCAAGTTTGCCAAGATAAAAAATAATAATAATAAAAATTAAATAGGAATAAGAAAAGGGAAATTTAAAAAAACTAAGTTTTGGTATTTATAGGAATATTTTAGTAATTTGAAAATATTTTTTAAAGTGTATTTGGCAATTTTAGATTTGTTAAAGAAGAAAAGAGAAAGGAGATAAAGGGAAATGGATGAAAGTAGACACTCCACCCCTTAGTCATGCATTTTTAAGTTTGACTTATTTTTGCATGTAGCTTAAGTACCACTGTACCAGCTTACCTCCCCGCATGTGCTTGGCCTTAACACTAGCAATTTCTCAAATCTTTTTCTTTTGTTTAGTTTTTAAAAATTATGGCTGCTGGTCTTGGTATAGCTACCATGCACTCTTGTTTTTTAAATTAAGCTGAATTTTGAGGTACTTTAATATTTTCCATGTTCTTTGAGATACAATTCTAACCTAGAGGAAAGTTCCTACCAAAGAGACGTGACACAATGAAAGGATAAAGATCCGATCCTTACCTAGAAAAAAGTTATGATTCTCACTTGCAGAAAAGGAAATTGCAAATTGTATTAACTTTGAAACTTTTCTATTACATGGGATCCTAACCCCATTTTATAATTTGATAACAAAATTTACTTTTCTAACAAAATCCTAATTTTTTGAATAAAACCTAATAGCCTTTCTAAAAAAAATAAATAACTTTTTTTAAGTCTCAACTAATTAAAAAAATTAACAGGCTTAGTCAATATTTAATAGTATTAAAATTTTGACTATGTTATTCTCCTCAACCAAAGAGAACTTAACTCCGTTGAGTAGGAAGGTGGAGCAGTTATGAAGCGGTAGCATCTTTTTAGCTAAATCTAGTTTATTTATTCAAACATTACCTTTTTGATATTGATGTGTTTTCTTATTTTGTCAAGTAGGAAGGTAGAATCGTTGTGAAGCGGAGACACCTTTTTAGCTACAACAAATGTAGTTTGTTTATTTCTTCAATCATTACCTTTTTTTTATGCTAATATGTTTCCTTGTTTGCATTATTCTCCTCCAATGAGGAGAACTCAACTCGAGTTGTTGAATTATCTTGTTGGATTGACTTTTTCGAGTGAATGGAACAATTTCTTTGATAACGTGGGCCCCATCACTCTGTGTCTTTTCTTGAGCGACGAGCGTTTCCTTGAGTTTTTTCTTTGTGTAGAATAAATATTTCAATTAGGATATGTGAAACTAGGATAAAATATACGTACATCAAAAGTGGAAAAAGTAAAACAAAAAAAATAATAATTAATAATAATAAAATAAGATAAAATTTATACCTGAGTACTTCATGTATGGAAAAGCTAGCAATAAGATTGATGTCTATGCTTTTGGCGTCGTTCTACTGGAATTGTTAACTGGAAGAATGCCCATCAATGACAATAGTCCTAAAGGTCAAAAAAGTTTGGTGATGTGGGTGAGTAACTTCTCCAACTTAGATTCATAATTTCTGCAACTCCTGTTAACTCTGCTATCAAAAATGATGAAAGTTAAATACTTGATCACAACTTCAGAAACTAAAATATGAAGCAACTGGCGAAACAATTGTTCAATTGCTATACTAATTAGTATAAACAACTATAGAAATTGCAACATCTTGAGGGGCATGCTCCATTTATCCGGGACACACCTAACAAGTTTAAAATGTTTATAGGCGACGCAGGTTATTGAGAATGGAAATCTAATGGATCTAGTGGACCCCAAACTTGACTCGAACTATGAGAAAGACCAGATGAGAAGAATGATCTTAGCTGCATCTCTTTGCATAACAAGAATAGCTCAATTCCGACCGGCAATCAACAAGGTAAGTGAGTATGCTAACGAACTTGATTTCAAAAGGCTGAAGCTTGAAATAATGATGGCAACATTTTGGTTCTCCCACATTCACAGATATGCAGTCTTTTACAAGGAGAAGACGACATCGAGAAATGGATATGCAACCAAGCAGATTCCATGTCAGATTGGGTAGATTGTCCAGATGACGAGGCCTATACACCTTCTAACATTGGATCACTAGAGCATGCATCATTGACCAGCAATGAAAAGCGTGGTTACTGGCCAGAATATCTCAGAGGTAGATGGAGTCGTTCCAGTTTTAATTAGCTCTTCACAATCTTACCCATCCATTGTTTGTGTTCTTCTGAATAG
The DNA here is from genome assembly GCA_037974815.1 of Kaempferia elegans. Lineage (NCBI taxonomy): Eukaryota > Viridiplantae > Streptophyta > Magnoliopsida > Zingiberales > Zingiberaceae > Kaempferia > Kaempferia elegans. The sequence continues at coordinate 7,526 of JBBPFQ010693770.1, read as the reverse complement.
AAATCCCTTGTACATAATAAAGCCAGGTTTTGAGTCAGGATAACTTTCCAACCAAAAACCGGGGTCATGATTGTATGAAGTAGAGAATAAGAGAAATATGGGCAATTCAAACATATTCCAAATTCAAGTAGCTTAACCGGCTTGACATTACTATATAAGAGCATCATAGCTTTGACAGACTATAACTTTTGGCTCGAGTCAGTGCTTCTAACGAAATACCGAAATGAAGCTAGTTCAATTATCTACAATTAAAATTGAGAGAAAAATTTAAATCTGATATTGAAAGCTAACGCAAACGTATTCTGAATTCAAATAGCCTACCCATCTTGGCATTAAGATATTGGAGAATCATAGCTTTGAGAGGCCTTAACTTTTGGTATGGGTCAGAGCTCATAGCAATATATATACCGAAACAAAGTTAGTTCAATTATCTACAATAAAAATTCAGAGAAAAATGTAATTCTGACCATGTAACCTATCACAAACGTATTTCAAATTCAAATAGCCTACCCGTCTTGACATTACCATATTGGAGCATCGTAGCTTTGAGAGGCCTTAGCTTTTGACACGGGTCGGAGCTCATAACTAAATTATACTGAAACGAAGCTAGTTCAATAATCTATAATTAAAATTGAGATAAAAATATAAATCTGACCTTGTAACCTAACGCAAACGTATTTCGAATCAAACAACTTACCCATCTTGGCATCGGAGCTCATCACGAAATATATACTGAAACGATACTAGTTCAATGATCTATGATTAAAACTGAGAGAAAAATATAAATTTGACCTTGTAACCTAATGCAAATGTATTCCGAATTCAAGCGGCTTAACCGTCTTGGCATTACGATGTAGGAGCATCATAGTTTTGACAGGTCATAACTTTTGATTCGGGTCCGATCTCCTAACGAGATATATACTAAAATGAAGCTAGTTGAATTATATAGAGAAAAATGTAAATATGACCTTGTAACCAAACACAAATGTATTCCGAATTCAAGTAGCTTAACTATCTTAGTATTATGATATAGGACCATCATAGCTTTGACAGACCCTAACTTTTGACTCGGGTCAGAGCTCCTAAAGAAATATATACCAAAATGAACTAGTTCAACTATCTACAATTAAAACTGTGAGAAACATGTAAATCTAGCCTTGTAACCTAATGCAAATGTATTCTGAATTCAAGCATTTTAACCATCTTTGTATTACGATATAGGAGCATCATAGGTTTGACAAGCCATAACTTTTGACTCATATCGGAGCTCTTAACGAAATATATACTGAAACCAAGCTAGTTTAATTATCTACAATTAAAATTAAGAGAAAAAAAATAAATCTAACCTTGTAACCTAACACAAACTTATTCCGAATTCAAGTAGCTAAACTGTGTTTGTATTACGATATACGAGCATCATAGGTTTGATAGACCATAACTTTTGACTCGGGTCTTAACGAAATATATACTGAAACGAAGCTAGTTCAATTATCTACAATTAAAATTGAGAGAAAAATTTAAATCTGACCTTGTAACCTAACACAAACGTATTCCAAATTCAAATAGCCTACCTGTCTTGGCAATATGATATTGGAGCATCATGGCTTTGAGAAGCCATAACTTTTTGTATGGGTCGGAGCACATAACAAAATATATACCAAAACGAAGCTACTTCAATTATCTACAATTACGAAATATATACCTTAATGCCCATCACATGCTCTAACTTCTATGCCATTCCGCATCAGGTGTTGTTTGACAGACAATATTGGAACCTGCATCGTCGAAATTAAAACATTAACCTTCATTTTATATAGAACATAGAGTGAAAATTTCTTTTTAATCCATCAACAACACTGGAGAAACTAATCATACAAAAATCTCTAATCTATTTTCGTTGCAAGCTTCTCTATAGTTTCTTGTAAGTTAGCATCAAATAATCTGCAAAAGATATGGAGTTATGAAATTACCTCCTTCCTGTGGAAAATCCCAGCTGCAAGTGCAGCTGATGCATTTGTCTTTTCAAAGACTTCAGAGAAGTGTTCGAAGGCACCTGCTCCGCTGCTCGCAATTATAGGAATTGTGACGACATCAGATACCAACTTGATTAAGTCTATGTCAAATCCGTGACCCTGACCTGCAAACAAGTCTATTATGAAAATTTTTTCAGGTAAACGATGCCATATCAGTAGTTCAGTACAGTGCACCAAGGAGAACATTTGCTATGCATTTAGCAGACTGACCATATTTTCACAATGACAATATGGTAGTTTCTACAGTAACTGTGACTAACTAGTGCATATTAACAGAAAGAAGAATGTGCTGTCAGATTATCCACTTCCATGTAAGAAAAATTACCATCACAGTCTATGCAGTTTAATAGTATTTCTCCAGCTCCAAGTTCTTGAACAGCTCACGTCCACCATTGACCTGCACAAGAAAAGGTCAAATCAGACAAGAGAAAGATTTAAAGACCTTGTTTGTTCATCTGAGGTTAACACAAAGTAATCCAATTTATAGTTACGAGTTTGGGTTGAAGCATCCAGATTAGTTTGAAGAAATTTGTGACAAAATACATGACTAGAGAAAATAATGTGCATAAATAATGAAAAGCTTACCGTGCACTGATACCATGCGTACTCATCACCTGAGGGACCTGAAGTTATCATGGAAGAAGAAATGTAATCATAGAGAAGTGGAAAGAAACATATAATGAGAAAAGCAATGATTTGTGGAGCTAAAATGAGCAAGAAAGGTTATATTATAATTATATAGTACATGGAGAAGAAACCTTAATGGTCATAAATTCAACATCATCAGGGCTCTTGACATAGACTCTCCGAGGGTCAATGCTCACAACTACTGCCTGATGGAGTTAAAAGTATCGACAATAAAAGTAAGCCAGTTGTATACTGCACAAAATTCAAAATCTTTTTTCCACAATAGTGAATACCAAGAAAAGAAGGTGAAGAGAAATGCAACGTGAGTCGTACTCTCAGTAAACAATTAACGTATCACATACTTTCATTGAACAGGTTCAGATAGGGAGAAAAATACAGTGATAGGGAGAGAGAACAGCTGAAATATAGGTGCAACAAACATAGGAAGCGGATAAGTAAAAAAAAAAACAAAAGGGAAATGCCAACCTGGTTCCCATAAACGCGAGAAATCTGCTCCAAGCTGGTTTTCCCAGTCTTCACCTTAAACATGTACAAGGGTAAGATTAGCAAAGGATAATGGTGAAGAGTGAATGCCGAGGAAAGCATATATAGCTGCCTACTCCAGTTCTTAAATACTCTTCTGCAGCATAAACTGCATCACTTCCAATTGATATCTTATCTGCACCCGATCTAAAATATTCAGATGCCACTTCCAAGCTCGAATAGTATCTGCAGAAGAATACCAAGTCCAGAGATCAAACTCAGAGAATTTGACAAGAAATGGTACTAAAAAGGAAAATTTGATACTAAAAAGGAAAGCAAACATGAGTATGTTGTCTGCATAACTGTAAAATAGACGATGCTTTTCTACTTATCCAAATTACAATCATACGCTTTCTAGTATCCACAAAGAAGAAAGTCCAGCCTGTTTATTCCAACAAATCAACATCCTAATGGGTGTAGAATCTTATATACACATCAGCTTAAAGGATGGTACGACGAGTGGCGTTCTACCAGAGGTAGGAAACTAAAAGATCCTGCACACATTAAGATATTGGCATAGTCCTACAAAGCAGGAAAAAAAATAACAACCTTCCATTTCCATCTGTGAAGTCTCGTATCCCACCACCAACTGTTAGTGGTACAAAAACATTTTCCGAAGTGTAGCGCAATATCTGCTTAGCATACATGTGAAGGCACAAGTAGTTTAGCATAAAAACAACTATAGTAATACCAAATAATGCAAAAGCATGTTTATTTTGCAGACCTGTAACATCGGCAAATCTCCCAAGGGAAAGTCACGGAAACCAGTTATGTTTAAAAAACTAACCTGAAATATTGAACAATAACTTCAAATGAATTATTTTTAATGTTAAAAGAATAATAAGGAAATTTGTTTATACTACTGTAGAACAAACGTATACCTCATCAGCACCATCCTTATAATACTGACCTGCTAGATCCACTGGCTTGCCAAGGTTTCTAACCTATTGACGTGAAAGCAAAAATATGAAAGTGCACTTAAAAATAAGTGAGAGGGAGAGAAAGGTCAAACATTTAAAGCAAAGCTATTTGTCTCAAGTTCATTTAGAGAGCCTTCTTATTCCACTTGCTCTAGGCTTACCACTTTAAGTTAAGTGAAACTACCCAACAACTCTACAGATGCCTAACGCCTTTTCTTTCATCCCCCATCTGAAATAGGCTCCCAAATCAGAATCAATGTCGGATCTTGAAACCATTTGTGATCCATACTGGATTATTTCCACATAAGCATAGCTCAGTTTACAACTTGAGTTATACAAACATATGTTGCAAAAGGTGATTCGCTCGCCCCCAACGCCCCCGTCAACCCGTCTCCAAGCCAACACGGAGGAGGTAAATCAAGGGTGGCTATTAGCCATTAGTGCAAATGATCAAGGCATAGGGGAGGTATATGCTCAGACGTGTCGAGTTTTAACCTCTAGACCTCATGTGACAACCTCCCATGCCTTAACCATCGCACCTCCCCGAGGGGACTTGGGTTATACAAAGTATAATATGAGGTTCATGAGGATCATCAGTATGATAATAATTAGAGATCAAATGAATTTGCCGGCTAAGTTAGAAAATTGCTAAAATTTTCAAGTGCACAAATGCAACTACAGGAAAGGATTCAGACTAGCAGCAATTCTTTTTCCATTTATAAAAGGCTAATTTATTCAAATGAACCATATACAAGATTCATTTTCGCCACCATTTTCCATCTCAATCCTCTGATCTCACTAGGGTCTCTCCCTCCTCATCCAACACTGCTGTCTATTATCGGTTTCCTCTCCAACAACAGGCTAAAAGTCGAAAAGTACTAAACTGATTAATATTGTCTCAACTATATTCCATACCTAAGGATGGTATCACGATTTCGATAGTAGTTCAAATAAATTCCAGATCAAAAGTTATATTTAGATCATGAAATGGAAGAGGCATTCTTAGACTTTGTACACCAAATACCAAGTCTACCAAAAGGTAACTATGAACAGCTGCCTATCACTATAGGCCCAAGAGTCAAATATATATACTGGCACCTCTTTCTAAGATATTTCTCGTACCTCTTTCTCATTTGACTGTTCTCTTACATCATACTGGTCCCCTTTTGTGACTACAAGATCCCCTTTATCATTTGCCCTCACATCAAGACATGCAATCACCTGCACAACAGCATCATGTTTTTTTTTCAAAAAAAGAAACAATTATTACATAGACATGAATAAATAGGTGCCTAAATATCCATATCCATGTCAACTAGATCAAAGAACTCACTCGCTTTGCCAGTCGTGATGCTTTACCAATGGCTGATTTCTAAAGGTTACAAGCACAATTATCAGATTTGTACCATAATGCTGATCATGTAAAGAACACGACCATATTGGAATACCAGGTATACCTTTGTCGTTGAAGATGAAGAAGGGTCAAGAAATTTCTTTAATATGGACATCCCGACATCTATAGAACCATATTACAGAAAATTATTTTACTAACAGGGACTAACAATAGAATATAAACTAAAGTTGAATTTTTTGAAATGCTGAAGAAGTCCACCAGACTATATATTAAACATACAAAAGTAATAGAAAGAAGTCATCATCGCCAAGCTGTATTTGTCCTAACTATTTGGGGTTGGTTATATGGATCTTATCCCTTGCTAATCTATAAGCAAAGTTTTATCACTACTCAATTCATTCCGACCCCTTATACCTTTTACTTCAATAATTTAAATTCTTCTAACTACGGAGACTATTGTGCCTTTAAGTCTCTATATCATCTGAGACTATTTTCCCTTATTTTGTCAAATATTGAACCTACACCTAAGGGGTCTTAGTAATATTCTATATTTAATTCTTTTAAGTAACACCACACGTATCTTAACATTTTCATCAATGTTAAATTAGTCTTTTGTACAAGTTTGCATCTTAAGAGTCCAATATGCCGATCCATAAAGCATGGTAATGCAAATCTTATAAAACCTTCCTTTTTTCCTAAGCAGATAGCGATTAAAAAAGACTAAAGAATTTCCTTCCGCATTTCAACCATTCATTCTTTCTATCAATGACATCTTCATCAATATCTACTTCTTTTATAGAATAGGAAAATTACAAGAATTACAAGCTGTAATGTGTGTATAAGATGTTAGCCTACGTGAAAAGTTGATAATAGAGTGAAGATAATTGCCAGTTCTACTGAAGAAATCAGACAACAAAATCAATCCCATATTCAACCGTCTGGAACTAAAAAACAACACAGAGAAGCCCAAAATTACCTCTACAAAATCATTCCCTAATTTCCTCATCCTCCTTCCAGGCACTTGAATTAAGAAAGATAGGAGCAAAACACCCATTTCCATAACAACTTCACGTAAGTAACCAAAAACTAAACATCATCTTTCCTTATCAACAATTAAAATAATCCACAAGATAAAGGTCAAATCATAACCAACTTGCACATGCATTATGCATCCTATATCCTCATAATGACATAGTTCTGGAGCTAGTCAAGCTTAGTTTGTTTGCGAACTACCTCATAAAGAATCTGGAAGCGTACAAAGTGTAATCTTCTATTAAATTAGAAGTAGTTGTGATCTAAAAAAAAAATTCAACAAGAAATGTAATGAAAGTATTAATCATGTTCAAGCATGTTGCAAATATATAAAAAAAATATTAATATTGACTTGTAACCTATACTATTTGGAGAATGTTACCTCCACTCTTTTCCGGATGAAACTGGACAGCATGCACATTACCCCTTGTTATAGACGAAACAAAGCTATCACCATAATTACATATTGATGAAATCCACTCGTTGTTAGCATCTGACTAAGCAAAATTTTTGCAAAGAATAATTTAGGCAAGACTCTTCATTAAACAAAAATATGAGAATGTGTTGGTCTGATTGTCAAATCACGAGAAAACATACAGGCATCACACGATAGGAATGAACAAAATAGACATGACGCCCTCCAACATCATCCAAAATTTCAGTGTCTTTGGTGGTTTGCAAAGCATTCCAGCCAATATGAGGCACTCTGAGACCATTTGATGAATCAAAACGTCCAACAACACCAGGTATCAAACCAAGACCTTTTACTGCACAAATAAATGTTATTCGTAGAATCATTTGGTACCAAAAAAAAACAGAAATGTGACTTGTGTATGAGCACAAGAGAAAAAAAAAGGAACTACGAAACATAGTATATTGGAGAGGTAGTTTCACGAGAATGATGTTAAGAGATACCTTTCTTACACACAGACCATTGCGATAGAAATTATAAGTTAATAATTACTAGTAAAATTCATGCAATAGATAATTCAATTTGACTGAAACACCCAGAATAAA
>JBBPFQ010693666.1:0-14946 GCA_037974815.1 Kaempferia elegans | reverse complement strand
ACCTACCTAGTCACCTGGAAGCTACTGATGTAGTTATAAATTTTATCTGATAGATAATGTCATCCGCGGTCTTCGATCGACTGGAAGCCCTCTGATCGGCAGGAGCATAGTCAAATCTAATCTTGATCATCTAGTCTGGATCATTGGATCTCGTCTTCTACCAATCACCAGAACTCAGATCAATCGTAAGCAATGATCGCCACAACTTTTTTGGTCGCTTGAAACCTCTCCATTTTGTGAGTTGAGAGTTATCTCGAACAATCACCCCAACTCCTTTTCGGTTTTTTGGAACTGTCAAACTTTTAATTTCCTACATTAGTTACGCATAATGAATATGATGCAAAATTTAGAGTTACTCCCACATACCTTAGTTAGATGTTTAGCTCATGGTTGATCTATCTATTCATTGCTTTGTTTTGTTTCAGTGCATGTTTTTAAAAGAGACTGGTTATAAAATCGTTAATTGTATCTATAGGATCTAATATAATTGTACCTTTCGTTCGGTAGTGAAATTTCTCCATCGCTAAATTTAATATATTTGAAAATTAATTTATCACTATTGTTTAATGTTACAAATGGTTAGCTGATTAGACTATTAACTCCTTTATGTCTTGATCATTTGTACTAATAGATACTAGACACTCGTGATTTACCTCCTTCGTGTTGATCTTGGGATGAATTGACGGAGATGCTGGAGCGAGCGAATCACCTTTTTACCACATTATAAGTCATCCATATTAACGTCTGTTAGATGACGACAATGTTTCAATCAGTACCATACAATTATGTGTGAGTTAATTAATCATAATCAATTAATCATGAATAATTAACTAATTGGCACATACATGTGGCAAAAGGCGATTCGCTCGCCCAGCGCCTCCGTTAACCTGTCCCCAAGCCAACACGAAAGAGGTAAATCACGGATGACTACTAGCCATCAGTGTAAATGGTTAAGACATGAGGGAGGTATATGTTCGGACGCGCCGAGTTTCGACTTAGGGAAGGTATGTGCCACTAATTGGCACATGCATGCATGATATGATAAAAGATGATAACTATCATCATAAATGTTCATCGTAGTTTAAGATATGAGAGGTTATCAAATAAAATTTTGACATCGAAACTCGATATGTCCGAACATACCTCTCTCATTCCTTAATCATTTATCTTCTGTGTTGATTTAGAGAAAAATTAATAAAGGTGCTGAAACAAGGGAATTACATTTGCCACATCGTAATCTATCTTTAAAAGAAGATAAATTATAAGAGGTTACTATCCTAAATAATGATCGATGTATATGAGATGTACTAATCTGGTTATTAATTAGAAATTAATCACCTTACGATGATAACTGTCCTGAGGATGTAGCGCATGCACACATGTGAAACTGTCATATCAGCGGTCTCCCTAGAGCCGATCCCATAGATATAAAGCGAGTTAAATATAGGTAATATAATCCATGTGGAACTGAAAATTGATCCTGATTATTACGCGTAGCGCATGCACACATGCAAAGCATTTGTGTTACCTATGCTATAAAACACAGAAAAATGAACGAATTGCCTTATACCATCTGGCAAGAATTGCCTTATACCTTCTGGCATATGTGTATCGTCACAGTAGCCGAATGAAAGAGACATTGTATCTACCATGCCACTGGTCTAAAAAAAACAAATGTTAACTACATTGTAATTAAATTAATATAGTCCTGTGCAATATCATCCAAATAGACAGACGTCAACCCAACGAATACGTTGATTTGATAAATATATTATAATCAGTCTTTAGCATTATAATCATATCATTTTAAATTTTTAATTAACCTTTGGCGTCTGTCAGGCTATGCCATCTTATCTTATGACTATATTGAATTATACAAAACACTGTAAATTAATTAGTTAAATTGAAAGGTTTAAAATTAATTAACGTTTTTTTATATATTATGCATAACTTATAAGTTTTTAAATGTGCGTGTATATGAATGAGAGTTTTGAAAGAAAAGGAACATCTTGCAAAATTAAATGTTCTGAATTATAAATTATAATAGAATATTAGCCCCTAGCTAGCTAGTTTTCGCGTAACTAGGTATATTTTAAAATTTGCCTTTTGATTTAATTAGTTTATAATTTGTTTTTACCGTTGTGAAGTTCCATGAGTAGAATTGCAAAAGCAGCAATTAATTTAAAAAAAGGCAAATAATAACTATATATGACAGGCTTAATAAGAAATGATGAAGGGAATTAAATTAGTACTGGAGAGAAATTAAAACAATGATACACTACATAGAACATGGCGCTGTGTAGGCAGCTTACTGATGCCAATATGGTCCTTGTAGTGCAGTCTCATAGGAAGAGGAATCGTTCATGGACGGGTCCACCTCCAGCATAGCCCTCTTCCCCAGCAAATCAAGAGTCAATTGGTTACTGTCACCTCTATCTCTTCCCTTCTCACTCTTGCCCTCTAGCATAATCCTATCTTGAACTATTTCTAGCATATGATCAAAAGCACCATCTCTAGTTCCCAATCCACGCAAATGGTTGTCGCTCCAATTTTCTCCCTGACCAGAGGAAAACCCGAGGTTAAACCCCTGCGTCTGATCGACATGCTGGTGTGCTTTCCCCATTATGGCACCCATTTGAGCTGTCTTTTGGAGCAGTGCTGTGGCTGACAAATAAGGAGACGAAGCAGGAAACGGAGGAAAATGGATCTTGTGCTGATTTACTAAAGGGAAGAGTTCCGTTTGGATCTTGGACGTCGAGGCGGCAGGTGCCACTTCCTGCATCATATTGCTGAAATATAGGGCTGAGAACATTTCTGAAGAGCTAGTAAGGTTGGCAGCCTCCTGCAGGGATTGGGTTTGGGGTTTCATGATCATGTCAGTTTGGAAAACTGCTGGGAGTTCACGAGATGCCATGACTTGAGCATCATTATGATCAACTGGAGTAATGGCTTTTGCAGTTTCTTCAGCAAGAACATCACAGAATGCTCTGTGGGTGATAAAGCTGTCCCTTCTGCAAAGTACCAAACGTAATTACAGTAATTAATTAATTAATTAATCATGAGTCAATCAACAGTAGTAATGTAATGGTAATTATTGCCTTGAGAAGAGAGTTCCACAATCACATCTGTACTCCCTCGTTCCGCAGATCTTGCTGTGTGCTTTCCAATCTGACTGCACGGCATACTTCTTGGAGCACTTGTCGCACTTCCACTTCTTCTCGCCGTGCTTCCTGGAGAAGTGTTTTTTGATGCCTGTGAGGTCTCCAAGAGCCCTGGAAGGATCATGGTGCACACATGACACTTCAGGACAGATGTACACCTTCTTCCTCACGGCCTGATCCTCCCCAGCTGCCCTCTGTTTCAACTTCCATGGCAGGTTATGGCCCCTCCTGTGCAGCTGCAGGTTCTGATCCCTTTGGAACCCTTTGTTGCAGACCTCACACACGAACCTGTTGATCGCCATCAGTGCCTTAGGTGACAATGCTATTACTTCGGCATCTGGGTCTGAATCGATCGAATCCAATCCAAAAATTAAAGGAAAAGGTAACAAGAACAAATTCTAAACTCGTGCGCGGGGTAGCAACATATATATAATTAATTATATGAGAAGAAATAGTGACACCTGGGTTTCCTGGAAGGCCTCTCTTTTTCTTCGCTCCTTTAGGCGGCGACTGAGAAGCCATGGAGGAGAACCGGGGGCTTGAGGTACTGACACAGGCTTCGCCGGAGGGAGATGTGAGATTGGACATCTTCTCCTCCCTCCACTCGCTCAGCTGCTTAATTATATATATATATATATGTGTGCTAAGTTTAGTTTTCTCGTTTTTGTTGATTTGGTCGAAGAAAGAACTGAATTTCAAGCATATATAAATTAGAAAGCAAAACCGGCATAAAGCCAAAAGCTTACTGAATACAACAAGAACAGAGATCTGATAGACCAAGAAGCACAGGAAAAAATGAAAAGAAGTGATAAATAATATGCATAGATATAGGGAGCTAGCGGATGAGGAGAGCCAAACAAAGAATATTGCAATACTCTCTATATAATAATAGTGTTCTGACGTTGCACTTTCTGTCCTTTACTCTGTCTCCTGCAACTTGTCCTTTTCATTGTTCCTCCTCTTCCTCTTCCTCCTCCTCAGTTTAATATGGTATTATTAAAAGTTAACGATCAAACTGCGTAAGCTCTTGTTTCAATTGCACCAATGAAAACACAAAGCCGGTTCCGACATCAGAATGAACTCAGTTGGAACTTATTAAACTGCATATTTTTTTCTCTTTGCTTTTATTGAAACTCCATTTCTCAAGTAAAAGTAAGAATAGAATACGTGATATTGTTTCGAGGATGATGATGATAGGGAATAGTGATGGGCACTTGGTGCTGTGTTCATACATGGGAAAACAAGGCTGCTGTGGTAAAAATTTATCTTTTCTGTCTCCTTATCTTTTGATATTTTTGATAATAATGATGGACTTATTGATCGAACTTACTTAGACAGACATTTACATGTGCCTTCTTCCTTCTTTCCCTTGTCGAATAGTCTATTTTTTATTTTCTTTATACAAGATTTGTTTACCTACTTCATGATTATTTCTTTTTTTTTTCCTCCTACTTTTTGTGGAGGGACAACGGGCATATGAGTCAGATTTGAGATTAAACCAAATACATTCCGAGACAGTTCTGAACAAATCAGTCTCTCTCACATTTAATTGTTCAAAACATCGTACGCGACTTATTGACTTTTGTGGCTGCTTGTTCTCCACTTGCTGTTGAAAATAGAATTGGAGTGGTTACTAAGAAATTATCAAAATTTACTCTCTTTTTTCCGAAATTATCAAAATTCAGCAAATAGATTAACGGTGTCAATGATTAAGTGGTAAAACATTAAGAATCTAAAGGATTTTTTTTGGTGATTTTAAATATTTTTAGGATATTTTGAGGAAGAGGATGAATTTTGAGGAGTGAATTGAACTTTCCATATGCTTACTATTACAAAATTTCTCAATATCAAATGGGCTCAAGAAATATTGGGTCCAATGGGCCCAACTCCCTATTAAACGTGCTGATCCAATGGGAGAAATAGAATAAGGTCATCATAATCTTCTTCCTCCTCGGTCCATGTGAATTGCAGTTATCGTATTCGATCCAGTGGCCGCAAAGCAATGGAACCCTTGATTGCCTGATACGCGATAAATCCTACCTCGCGAAGGTAGGTTTTTCCTCTGACTATTTGATTATTTTTCTGAAGAGATCTAAATCCTCGGAAACAGAGCTTCTGCAATGGATTAAGATTGATGCGACAGAGCTTTGGAAATGTCGTTTTCTAGGTATTCTTTTTCGTATCGAAGATTTGTCTTAGCTGTGAGGGAGGAAAGAAAGAAGCAGGCAGAGTTGGTGTAAAGAATAAAGATGGCCGGAGATCGGGGAAAGGGAGATCGAGAGGTTTTGAGCCCTCTCTAAGGCCTTGAGGTGGAACGAAACGTTCCGCATGAAAACTGAGAGAACTTGGTTAGTTTCTCTCGTTAGCCCTTTGTCATCGCTGGCGAGATCAGAAAGAGAAGAAAGGGTGGGCGATGAGACATCGAGTAACTTTAATCAGATTTGTTTCTTCTGCTGCAGCGACTCTAGCACTCGAGCTGCGTATAGAATTGCAGCTATTAATCTGGATCAGTAACTGGTACTCCCCTTGTTGCTCGCTCCTCTACTCAAGAGTTAACAAACAGAAATATGAGGACTTCCCCGGTGAAATATAAATAATTCAGATACAATGGATAGGTTTCTTTTCCGTTGAAGTTGTTAGTTGCATCTAAATTTGAAAAAACAAAAAAATCGGTTTTTGTGAATTTTTTAAGCCTGACATGTTTGACTCCCTAAGCAAATACAGTTGACTTCTTCTGGATCATTTTACCTTTTTTTGGGGAGAAATAATCAGTTGAGACACTCTCTTGAATTAGTTGGCAATATTGTTTTACATTTTGCAGGTGTAGAGAATAAATTTTGGTTTGGGGATGGCAACATTTGGTTTGATCTCTTGGTCAGTTTATGATGGAGGTTACTATGCCCTAGGTAAGTTTATTTTCTGGCTGTATATATGAAATATGTTTGGATGTTATTTCTATATTCTACCCTTTATCATTTCATAACCCTGTCAATGTCTTTGTTTATGTTTGAATGAATTTGCTCCTAAGTAAGCTTATTTTCTGGCAGTATATATGAAATATTATTTGGATGTTATTTCTGTATTCTATTTTTTATATCATTTCATAACCCTGTCAATGTCTTTGTTTATGTTTGAATGAATTTGCTCGTCAATGCATCCAGGATTGTTGTTAAAGCTCTGGTGTTCATTGAGGTTTTTTCTTAACATAAATCCAGAATCGGAGAGATTTGTCTGGTTTCATCGTATGTATTCTAGATGTTCTATGTTTGCTTGTAGTTTGTCACGTCATCTCATATCCTCATATGACTAACAATTTCTGATATAAATAATAATCTATTGTTTCCACAAGTTCCTTATCATTTTGATCTTCGTTCGTTCAGATTCCACATCACCAAAATTTATGAACATCCTGTTTATGGATTGAAAAAGAAGGATCATTAGTGGGATACCTGACGCCAACTAAGAATAAATAAATAAAAAGGGATCATTAATGTGTTAACTTAAAAGCCTGTGTAAAATCCTAACTTCAATGATAATGTCGCATTTCACTATGATTCAGATATTCAAAGACCTTCACTTGCTGTCATTCCAATTACTAATTTTGAAAACTATGAATTCCTTGATTGCAAATTCCTTAAAATCCCTAACATTAAAATCCCTTATTCAATGATTGATTTAACAATCAGAAATGAGTTTTTTCATATTTATCTTACTCTTGCAGTGATGAATTGTAGATTCCCATTATATTTTATTTTATTTCTGTTTTCCCCCTTAATTTATATAGAATTTTTCTAATCCTCTATATTGTGCAAAAATGTCAGGGCCCAACTGGGCACTTTTGTGAGTTGGAGCAGAACTTTCTCTAAGTGCTCGTTAGCAGTAGAGTATAATACATCTATATTACTTAGACTCTAGCTATGGATCTAGTTGTCCAATGTCTTATTTTATAATAGTTTTTAAACGAGATCAATGGAGAAGTGCATTCTTCTTGATTGAGGTGTACATCACATTATTCTCTAAGTTATTAAATGTGATTATGAAGCCATTAGGGTTGGATTTTAGTGTCATTGTTTGACTTGGGTGTTTGACAAGGTACAGGAGTTAGATTGAGAGACTGATTATTAAAGTAGTACATTGATTTTAAAAACCCAATGGTTGAAATGTTTGATGGGAAATTTTGATGAAAGGTGAATTAAAATCTTAGATTAGGTTCTTCACAAGTTATGACTGCCTTGTAATTGTGATTAGGTTACGAAAACCAGAGACCTTATTTGGATTGTGGACCTCCTACCGCTTCTGCCCCTTTCCCCCTTCCTCTTCTCTAATTCCTCCCAACATCTCCCAATTTCATGTAATGTTTATACATTGTCAACATCTTTGGTCAATATATCACCCATGCTTCTCAATTGCCTCCTGATCTTCTTGAACACTGTTTGAAACAGAAGAAGATAATTCCACCCAAGTTTGGAAAGTGATGGACTCCATTCATGATAATTGAAATAAATTCAGAACAAACAACCTACCTTAGGTGGCTATACTGCATGAAAAGAATAGATGATAAGCTACTAAGCTATTTCATTACAAACCTGAGTGGTGCTAGTGCAAAGAACTCACTGGGAAAGGTGCAAGTAAATCTACTATGCCGTGAAAAGTATTCATATGATAAGCTGATTTTACTGCTACTATACTGCAATGTGACTGTCTCCAATTTGCAGACTCAGATGAGATTGTATATGGCAAATGATTCAAATTTTGAAGCTTACTGAACGAGACAGGCTTATCATATAATAACCCAAGAGAAAGATGGGTGGATTTGAGCTCTTAAATCCTGACAAACTTATTAGCACATACTAGGTATAGATCTTGAATGAGGTTTCTCACCACAACCCCCATGTCAGTTCCCAGAGCATAATGGAAATTCTGATCATCTAGATTCCCCCTCGATGATTGAGACATGCAAAAATCCCAACCATTCCAGGTATTCTTCTATGAGAAATTTTCCGTTCTCTTTTGCTGCACAAATTTTCTGAGGTTCACTCAGTTCAAAGCTGATGAAGGTAAAATTTTGAAGAATTTTTGCTATGTTGTAATCACTGGATTAACTTAAAATCAGGTTGTCAAACATTTCTAACCTCAAATTTACTCCCACTTCTCAGGATTTTAACTTTGGACTTATGTAAAAGTTTCTGAATGATAATTAAAGCCGTTGATATTAATTTCCACCTTCTCCATGCCTTATCATAGAATGACAGGCTGTATGGAGACTATATGACACCTTGGAGTTTCTAGCTCGCTTAATGTTATGTGTCTCTTTTCTACATCAACAATCACCATCGGCTCCACGTCAGAAATGAAGAGGAGTAATGCCAGGGGCACATTTTTAACTATTGCTTTTTATGTTGTCCCAGTTATATTTTTTTGGTTTTAATTTGAAGAAGTCACCAACGATAATGCAATTGGATTTAGCTATGAGAGTCCATCATGACTAAGGGATTAAGAAAAAATTTATTTATTAAGAGCCTGACCAAGTTTATAGAAAGAAATTGTATATTCTATATATTTGTAATGTTTTAAAAAAAACAATATTAAGCATGCTTAATCCGAGTAATACTTTCTTTATCCTCTCTCTCTTCCCCTTGACTAATTCAAGGTGATTTTGTGTTCTCTCTATCAAAGAACATTATTTATCCTCATCCTTTTTTCTGTCTGACATTCAAAGCAAGCCCAGTTGCATAAATTAAACGAGTTTGCAGGTTGACCATCACCTACCCCATCTCATGTCTTTATTGTCAACTCCTAAGATGTACACTTACTGCTTGTTTTTTAGAATACCTATCAAAAGCCCTTAAACTCATTTTCTGATGAAAGTAAATTTTTAATCTAAGACCTTAGCAACAACTTCTAAGGTCCTTACCTACTAAGCTAGTTGACACTTTATTCTGCTTGTTTCTCATCTGGACTAATTGCATTTTTCCTGAATATACTGAAGAATAATGCATCTACAAATTGAATGCATTGGAATACAAATTGTATATGTGTGGTGGTGTTGGAAACGGCACCCTAGTTAAGGCAAATATTTTCAGATATACCTCAATAGAGGTCAATTAGAACATTTTGCCTCCGGAAGTAGTTAGTCACTTAGTCTATTAATAAACAGATTAACTGTGTTGTGGTTCCTACTTGAAAGCTTAAATTTAATAATTTTTAAGATTTTTTTTGTATAATATTGGCTTAGCATAGGATCATTGAATCTGCCCGTGTTCTATTGGCAAATGATCATTGTTTCATTGGATAGTGTCATGTATTCTAAGGACACAAGATAGTTTTGATTTATAAATGGCATATGTTTTGAAAGCGGCATATATATTGTTCTAATTTTTTGCTGTTTCATACTTGTACGTCTGTTATTTCTGTTAATTGTGGTTTTACTAATCCTCACTATGATATGCAGTTTTGTGTTGATATCTTATATGCAAGGGTTCATAATTTTGAATTATTGGACTTTTTAAGTGGCAAATCTGACAGTTTGTAGGAATCTTTGCATACTGGGATCATTATCCTCTCCAACTATGCCAATGATTGTGATGTACTCCCTATTTTGTGTATGGGATTAGTATCTCTTCTATAAATAATGACCGTCATGTTCATGCAATCAAGTTTTCTTCTCTTCCTCTTTCTTGTCATCTTCAATTTGAATTCTTCACCAACATTTTTAGTGGTAATTTGTATCTTCATGAGCCACTTCTGCGAGTGCAATTGAAAACTATGAATTTTTTTTATAAAAAAAAATCCAACAAACTCCACCTTATCGTCCATGGTATTGAATATTTTCTGTAGCTGACCACTTTTTTGCAGATACGAGGATGAAAATGATTAGTGAGTATTTGGTGATACTTTGGGAATGACAATCTGTTATTGCTTTAAATGCTAGGATCACTAGATTCAACTAGTCTTCTTGCCTGAATCAATCACGGTATATTGAATGGAAGTGGACCATTACCATTGTACATGTACTTTCATTATAAATATTGGAGACTGGATGCATCCCCACAGATCTGCTATTTCAGCAGACACTGTAAATTCGGGTTCTGTTTATATTCTGCTTTGAACTCGTATGTAGTTTGTAACTTACTCTCTTCTCATACAGTAGGACCTTGTTTTTGTCTGCATTGATGTGTAACCGCATGTATCTTGAACATTCTTGCAGGCAGTATCCCACATTTCCTTTTCAACCTCTGTGGTGAAAAAAAAATGAAATTGATAGGTAAGTGGGGGACCGAGACAAGCTGCCGTGAGGTTGCCAGTGGAGATGGGAGGTTGGTGGATCAATTCTGGCTAGATAGAGTGAAGTTTGATAGGGATAAAGAGAGAATGAATGGAATGAGTGGCCTGGCAGTCAGGTCGAGCTTGGTGATGTAGACAGGAAAGCGACAGGTCGGCGATAGCAACAGGACAGCGACTTCCTTGTCAGCTCGACTAGGGAAACTGGTCCGCAAGCAAGACACTTCCGGATATATCTCCATGGGACAGTACAATCGCCACCGTAGTAGGAATGCAAGCAATCCAAGAAAGAACGTGTGACGGAATGACATAAATATGGAAACGAGTGGCTGTTTCTGAACAATTGAATGAATGAGTGGTAGGAATTTTCATGTCCTTTTCTTCACCCATACTTGTGTTTTACTGAGCAATTTCTCACAACTATTATCTGTAATTACCGTAGTTGAAACTGATATTGACTGATTCATTCTCGCAATAGAAGTTATATCATTTTCACCCAGTGAACATGTTTAAGAAGGTAGCAAGAAAATCTGGTTGTGACCATTCCTTTTGTTTTTATTGTCTATAGTGGTCCTGTTAATTAAGTGAATAAAGCTGAGCGCCTGGTTTGGTCCCTCTTCTGTAAATTACTTCATGTCCATCAACTGCAACTCCTCCACTACCAATAGCATGAAGCACTGGAAGTTTTAAAGGAGGGAACATCGCAAGTACAGGTCAAAGATATGCTCTCATAAAGAGGTGAATCTAAATGTCCCAGTGAATTTAACTTGGTGAAGTTTGTATATTAATGATTTATCTAATCAAGGTATATTATTTCTTGTATTCTCCCCCAAACAGGAGCTGTGGAAGTTCAATTTAGTTATATACAAACGTATTCATTTTTTTTTCTTTTTCTTTCAAGTAAAACAAGGAACCTTTTCTATGATGCCAACTATTTTTGTTCTATTTTTTATTTACTTGAAAAAAAAATATCATCTCACCCTTTAGAAAAATCCAAAGGGGACGTACTTGTCGAGGCATTTCTATTGCCTTGTTCTTCCATTCGTGGATCATGTCGTTTCTGAAACATTCCAACACTGTCAACTGAGATGGTTGTCAATCGTCACATCAGATAGATAGATCAGCGTTCTCGAAATAAAGGAAAAAATAATACGAAACAGGTGATCAAAGATGTTTTTTTTTTTACTTTCGAAAAATAAAGGAAACTATTTATTTGTTTGTTTATTTATAATCTAAAGAGAAAAATAATGAATCGATAATTATTTATTTCAAACGAACGAATACCAACAAAAGAACACACAAATTAATCGGCCATTTAATTTGGTGTATCCGTTCCATGAAAAAGGCATTCCATTATTTTTCTCAGGATCAGATGAAACTTTCGCGGGAAAAGGAAGAAGCATAACGCGACGCGCGCTGTGATAAATAACGGAAACGTACTGAGATGGCGAAATATGAAAGGGGTCCCCGTTTCCATGTGCCATCCGCTCCGTCAGCCAATGGGAGGCGTCCCCGTCATCAAGTAGGCTGTGAAGCCCACGTGTCGCCGATGCAATAATGTTGAATGAGCCGTGTGGTCCCCACGCGATTTCCAGCGTCATTTTTGTAGGAATAAATAATGGATGTTAGATTTGGTCCGAACCCCTCAAATCTGTCATCATCGATCTTGTCGATGCGCTCGCCGACTTTTTATATTATATTATATTATATTATATTATATCTTCGTTTCTCATTGATGAAATTAATTCTTGAAAACAGCGTCGTGATAATATCGGCAACTACGTTAACGCAACATATTTCGTCGTCGGCTCGATTCAACCTGTTGATTTAATGTCGAGCTCATTTCACAAAAAAAATGGAAAATTATTATCTCGATTCGAGATTAAATTTATTTATTTAAATTTATATTCAATTCCAATATCAATATTTTGGTACTGATGACTAGTAGTACAGATATTAAAATTAAAATTAATGGTCGGATATGGTCGAGCGGGGGCCACTTTGCTAGGGTGGTCCAATGAACTTGGTAGGGTCAAATACACTGCATATGGTTATCGTTATGTGGGGTGACTCAGTTTTATTTTATACAACTATTAACTCAATCATGCATTCACAATCATTCAAAGTCCATTCCATTCTTATGATTTATCTTTTACTAATTTTTATTAAATACATATTTCATTTACCAAGAATTGTAGCACAAACTCAATAATTCTTTCAAATAGTTTTAGATATTTTGGGTGAATTGAGTGGAATATGATGATGAGTTTGAGTGTTCTATGAATTTTTTATATTTTGACTTTTTTTTGGTATTTTATTACAGAAGGGACTTTATCAATTATTGTCAGAGTTATTTTTGTATTATTGTACTCGATGTAAAATTATTTTTATTTGGTATAGAAGTGATCATAATATTTATTACCTTTTAGACTCTTAAATTTGATTTATAATACATTAGTCTTGCAATTTTAACAAAGCTTTATGATCTATGGTAGTCAAAGCGTAGTCAACGTTCAAATACAAACAAAAGAGGGGCTTTGTCTAAAATAAAATAGCGACATAACTTTTGTATGGTCCATTAAAAAAAAAAGAAAAAACAAAACTGCTATCGGAATCAAAGCGCTTGCACAAGAAACACATTCTTCCAACACAAAATAAAATTAAATATAAAATTGTCATTTGTTTCATAAAATTTTTAACTTGATAAACAAAATTTTAAAAAAAATGCTTTATAGAAGTAATAATTCCAATTTCCTTTTTTTAACCATTTAATGTTAAAGATTAGTTGACCAGATTAAGGGCATCTCCAATCGTTAGGGTTCTAGATGAGTTTTTTTATAACTTCAATATACCACATCAATATTATACATTTTTATTGAAACATCTACAATGGTTAAAACTTTAAGTGAATTCCAATTTGTTTGTTTCAAGACAAAAGAGCAAGTTTGAGTTTTTAAACCTGCTCTTAAACTATAAACCTAAAACCTCACTTCTACAATAGTTAAAGCTTTTTTTTTTGAGATTTTTAAATTTTACAAACCTCTTATAAATCTTGCATTGGAGATGCTCTAATCGCGTCAATATTTGCACTGTGTGTGTTTTTATTTTTTATTTTTTGCCTTTTTTTTTCTTGTTCTCATGAATCATGCCAAACACCAGGATCAAAAATTGCAATGGTGTTCTTTCACTTTCAGGCTAAACAGGACTCCTCCTTAGAAGATGCTTGATCTGGATGATCAACAGCGGCCATCACTAATTGTGTCCTGACTCTAATTTTGTTCTGTGAGAAAAAAATCAACGGAAGCTGGAGTGTTCCATCCCAAATCCAATGTTAGATTCCTAGTCCCTATTAATGAAACCACTTGGCCCACTCCATTAATTCTAATTACTCACCATCCCATTCCTCTTCATGTCACACAAATAAAACTTTACTATCTAATCAATGTTTCAAACTCGTAGTCAAAACAATTAAAAATATACATATATTAAATCAACATCCCTATCCCTGTACGGATGCACTCAGTGTTTGGCCTGAGTTGAGTTGCTTCCGGACATTCTAAACCCAAATTGCAATGCTGTGCAGACCTTTTTTAACAACTGCAAAGTTCATACCTGCACAAATGTTTCAATAGGGAACATAATACACTTGGATAAATTCTGCAAACACTCAGTACAAACACTAGCACAGTTTGTATGTTTTTCTTCCCGTCTTAGTGACTTCAATTAGATGTTGAACAACAAGTCACCGTCGTCATTTTTTGAATTTACAGTTCGGTTTTGTGGGCCTTGCACTTCACAAGGCAGAGATAAAGTTAAAGTTGGCAGAACGCATGAGACTTTAACTGTAAATCGTAATCACCACTTGGCTGTCTTCCAAAAAGTAATGCATTTCTCTAAATTGCTGAAATAAAAAAAAAAAAAATTGGTTCTTAGCTCACGTTTGTCTGCTTATAAGCGCAGTTGAATGAACAGCTGCAAGTAGAATGCAGAGCAGATTGGAGGTGATGCGAACTCATAAGGTAATCTTCTGTTTTTTTTTTCCCTCTCTCTTTTACTTCTCTTCGTCGATTCAGTTATTTGGTGAGCCTGGATTGCATTATTGGGAGGTTACAGGAATTGAATGCCTTGTCTGTTTGTATACGGTCAGCTTAAGCTTCGGTTGCAAGCGATGACGATTGGCATAGAGAAAATTTTTTTGCTCGACCAACTATATGAATGAATGCCGCACCGGACCGCAGCTGCAATGTCGCACATCCATTGGAGGAGTTTTCAATTCCATTGAGGTACCAAAGTCCCAGGCCAAGAATCACTAAGATCTCTCATCGGGTTCTTGAAATCTTTCTGTCGCTGAATCTGAAGAAGGTAGTCACTTGACGTCTTGACATGATTGCTTCTT
This sequence comes from Kaempferia elegans, assembly GCA_037974815.1. Classification (NCBI taxonomy): domain Eukaryota; kingdom Viridiplantae; phylum Streptophyta; class Magnoliopsida; order Zingiberales; family Zingiberaceae; genus Kaempferia; species Kaempferia elegans. Next base: position 108 of record JBBPFQ010693666.1, on the reverse strand, counting down.
ACTGTGCATGAACGCAAGCAAACTCTTGGATTTGATGTTAATTACTTTGTCCCAGGAATACAGCTCTAGCTGCTGCTGCTGTTGCTGCTTCTAGGTAGATGGATCAGA
>JBBPFQ010693562.1:0-14948 GCA_037974815.1 Kaempferia elegans | reverse complement strand
CACTTGTTCACGCTGAGATCCTAGCTAGCAATTGGGAAATCATGCCCAAGCGGCCAAGCGATAAAGGTAAAACTCTCTTTAACAAACTTAGATATGATTTTCTTCCTTTTGGAAGGACTAGATATTTTATGTTTTTACTGTGCTTCCTACTTATTTAGCGATCTAGTTCCTTACCGATAGCATATAACTGCTGAGGGGTTCGTACAAATGCTAAATAGTATACTTTGCAGCAAAATCAGTTGCTTTCTTTTCCTTTCACTCTCAACGTATGAATCAAATTTCGTTGTCCATAGTTGTGGTATCGGATTCTTTGGTATATCTTTTTCACCCAGAGTATTCTGCAAGAGAATGTTCATTTAGGTTGAGATGTACTATGAATATGTCATTTTGCTACTGACAATTGATGATTATACTCTCAAGAAAATGTAGTTAGGTTTTTTTTTCCCGTCCTCTCTGAGTCTTTGCTAGGCAGGAAGTCTTCTTTAAATTTAGTCATGCATCCTATTCGAAGAAAATGTGTCAATTCGATGATGCTTCTGCAGTTATTTTAAGTGCGTCCTTTATAAATTATCAAAAATAAATTATCACTTCCAAATTTTAAATATGCCCTCGTAGGTTTAACTAGTTTTTAAAAAAAACCTAATTATTTTCTTAAATTAAGTGTGTTGTTTTGAGAATTTTGCAATTTTAATAGTCCTTTGTAAATTGTCCAAAAATAAATTACCACCTCAAAATTTTATTAACTATTTTTTTAAAACTTATTTATTTTCCTTTTTTTTTTTCTCTTTTGTGAACACAGAAGGGATAACGAACCGAATCAATCCGGCTTGCCTACGATACTATCCGACCGAACCGGCTCACTGTTTCTCCGGCACTTTTCAGGTGACAGTCTGAACGAAACCAAACTGCGATGACTGAGATCGCCGACGACTCTCCTCCTTCCGCCTCCGCCTCAGCTGACGCTTCGGCTGACGCCTGCGCCGCCGAAGAGGCCTCCGAAAAGAGGCCCACAAAGCCCGGACGAAAGCGTCTCCTCCTCACCCTCTCCGTGCTCCTCTCCTTCCTCCTAGGTTTGCTCCTCTCTTATCTCTCTCGATCTGTCGGTCTACCTAACCCTTTTCGTGTTCTTTCCGCTTCAGGTCTTCCCTTCTTCCTCAAGTCCACCGAGATCTACCGATCTCCTCTCCCCTTCGAATCGATCAACGCGCTCTCTCTCCGTCTCCAATCCGACCCACTCTCCCTCCCCTGCCGTTTCCATGCCGTGTTCCTCCGTCCTGTCCCGGACCGTTCCCTCGCCTCCCGTCTCCGCTCCGCTATCTCCGCCGACATGAGGAGGCGCACTGGAGACCCCACCTGCGGCGGCTGCGGCCGGGACTTCGCCGTCTCCGTCACCTTGGATTTCGGCGGGGACTGCGAGAGGGACGACGGCGGCGTGGATGGTTCCTGCCTCTGGAGGTGCGGCGCCGTCAGTTTGGATGGTGTTGGTATGCATGATTCCGAGGTCGATGACTTACTGGATTCAGCGCTTGGGGGTGCGCCTGCCAAGGAGTGCGTGGAGGCCGGTGGTGGGAGGGTTTACACGGTTGTGGTCGTGGAGCGAGAAGATGATTTGGGAGTGAGGGTTGTCGTGGGGAAGCATCGTCATGCTTGGATTGTCGGGAAGATCTCCGAGAATGATGTTGTCTCACTCATAGGGAAGGTGTTCGTGAAATACTTCATGAACGGGGGTAAGAAGGTGGGGGAATTGGCTAAAGGGATAGGAGAGTTCGTACCTGTTGGTGCTGATGGCAGTGTGGTACTCTCATTTAGCCTGTTGAATGCTGATCCCAGTGACTGGGTTTATGATTGGTAAGCAGCCTGATCTCATGCTTCCATGGATTAGTGAAAAGGATGAACTTGTTCAGGTATATTGCCTCAGGCAGTTACCCTTGGATAAATTACTCATTCATTTTATTTTTTGTTTCCAGTGAGAAGGTCATTCTCTGAAATGACTCTTAAGTGAAAATTTGTTTCTGTTATTCATTGTCATCTCTTCCCTTCCTGTCATTGTACTATTATATCGTTTCTTTGCCCTTCCTGAATAACTGAACTTTAAGTAGGTCTGGATGTTTCAACTCTCCAAAATTTGGAGCAAAGATATTGAATGACGAGAGTATAGAAAATGAATGTTATTTATAGATGAACATTGTGTGAGACACTGAAATGGTGTTAGCAAGCAAAGGAAAAGGCTGAGACAGTTAAGCTGCTTAATTTTTTTTTCATGTGATTTTTCTTCAGCTTGCTCATCACCAATATGGTATGAGGGAATGCATTGTCATGGAAACTAGTTCTTTAACAATTAGGATATGCTTTGATACTTGGACTCTTCATCAATTCCCTCCATACCCATGTTGGATACTCAGACACCCAGGCACTCACTCTCTAAGTGGATACTTAGTATTTCTATTGATCATGTGTAAAATGCTTTTAGAAATAGCTGTATTAGACACTCAAATCCATATCTATGGCAGATACTTATACCTGAGTCTAAGTAACATAGAGGATATGCGCATTACTGAGCAACTTCTATCCATGCCATAGGTTCAAAAATTCCATATATTATTAGGTGGTTTGCAATCTTAAAACGTATTCTTCTTTTCCAATTCTGAAATCTTATGGTCTAATGGTTGATTATATTGAGGCACCTAATGGAAGCTTACTTGTCATTTTTAGAATAGATTCATCTTTTTATGTAGTGTTATGCCCTTCAGTACAATGTTTTGAAGAGTAGAGGCTAGTACATTGGAACTAGGTACCAGTCTCAAATTAGACCGAGTTCACACTCTAAACAATACAATTGTGGATTTGTCCACAAATGATGGAACATCAATGAGATTAGCATGACAAGGCTTGTTGATCTAGTTTTTTTTTTTTTTTTCTTTTTCTTCTCAACCAGTCATTAATGAATCATCAAGTGACATTACTTTAAAAACATTTACCTGGTATCTGTTTGTAATAACTCAAAAATACTGCTTATAAAATTATATGTGGCTTGTAGAAGTTCATTATAACTTCTGCCTCCAGTTTGTTGGGACTCTCATGTCTCTTTTTGTGCTACTTAGGAAATTCAAAGAAATGAGTAACATCATGTTGACTCCTTTGGTCAAGGCCCTAACTCCGATAGCAAACATAAGCATCGAAAGTCAGGTATCAGCGATTTAAATTTTCAATATGACTCAAACTTTCTTGTAGTCTTCAGTGAACTTCACTATTTATGGTTTACTAATCGTTTGCAGGTGTTGTATCATACACCTAAATTGTCACAATCTTACTGGGATGAGAAATCTGGTAGCCACATCTTCAGCATAAGTGACCTTCCTTTCTTTGTATGCTTCTCTGAACTCTGTATTATCTGTTGCATTTATGTTCTTGATATATCTGAAAATTTTAACAGTTTTAAATTCTTCTATTAATATGAAATGCTTTAGTCAATAAGGGTATTTGTTTGCAATCTATTTATAGTTATTGAGAGAAGGTAATTTATACGATTACTCAGAAGTGAGGAAATGAGGAGATAGGCTAGTTAGGTACAACTGATACATGATTTTAGTTACAAGATTATACAACTTTTACTTGATAAAGATCTCAATATTTTCTATTGTCATCTAGCCATGATGGAGAATGAGTCACAAGGTGACACAAAATTACTTTTTCTTAAAAAAGATTCCTACTGTTTTGCGCTGTTACCAGCCTCTGTGGAGATTGAGTCACAAGATGACACAATCTTACTTTGTCTTACAAAATATCCCTGATGTTTTGAAATGTCACTCATTGAGCCATCATGAAGATTGTCTCAATTGGCTATTGTGCATATGCAACAAACTGGCGGCAGTTCCAGAGAGATGAACACATTTTTATTAATCTGATCTATCCAACTTATTGACAATTCATCTCCACGTAACATTTTTTAATGCTTCTTTCATTTTTTATCCTCACTTGACATTTCCAAAAGATGTTAATCCTAAGGGCAACTGGACTGTTTTGACTTTATTTTCCTTTCTGTAATTTTCAAGTTTAGTCACTCACAAACTATATAAAGAACCATAACTCTGATTGCTCACCTAAACTATTCCTTTTAATTTGAATGTAAGTATTTAAATAGAGTTCCAACTTCTGCATATTTGAAGGGCCTCAAATTCCCAAATACTTAATGTGTTGCCTTTTAAATTTTAAATGTTGTACTTTATATGGACAAAAATCCTTTCTACTTATCAGTTTTCTTTGACTATCTACATGGTTAAATTTGTCTTATTTGAATTGTTGAAATCCATTTGACAGGTAAATTCAAATGAATGGCATCTGGATACTTCAATCATTGCAGCTGGACGATCAAAAGTTCTGCAATTTGTGGTGTACATTTTTTCATCCAATTTTTTTTGCTTCTAGTTAGTTACCTTATAAGTTGGTTTTAGTAACATCATCCATTGCTTTGCTTTTGAAATTTATCACGAAAGCTTATTTGGTCTCGGGTTGCATGTGATTTATCATCCATACTGGTTGAAACAGACAATTACTACATGCAATATTTAAGTCTTCAAGAATTTGGAACATTTTCTTTATATTAGTTATCCTTAACCAAATATTGCTATGACTAATAATACTATTACATTTATTCATGTTGGATTTATGTGTTAGTATGGTATAATAAGTCCTATGAAATTATTATTCAGTTTTTGCTTCTTCCTCTTGTGTCTCCTAATTCATCATTGTGAGAGGTTAAATTAAGCAACTAAATCCAATTTGTATTCTTAATTCTTGCCTACTATTGGACATATATTCTCAGCATTTCATGGTTTATTTTGAGTTGGTTGATGAATAAATGGCATATTGAAAAAAAGGTTCATGCATTGTGAATGCTGAAAAGTGCAGCTGTCAACTGGCAACATGCATGCTACTGTCTTCATATTTGCAACAGCAGGTCATGATCGTGCTTAAGCATATCCTGTTAACCCATAAGGAATTCCCTAATTATTTTGTTTGCTTCTTCAACAGTCAACTTTGATTGGGCTCTTTCTTAATAACTTTTTTTTTAAAGAAATCGTTTTTTAGAGCAAAGCATGTCTTAGTTAAAAATGATTTCCTAAGGAAAGTGATGTGATATTCTTTTTTGTCACTAGCTATGTACCATCTGCAAGTGAATGCCCACTGCTCTTACAGCTTCCTAATGGAGAGATCTCTAAGACCAACAGTTTTATATCTCCAGTAAGTTGTAACACTTTAATTTATATTCTCTTAGATGCAACTTGTTGCCCCTATTTATGTGATGTTTACTACAACATTTAGATGTGGGGAGGTGTTATTATCTGGAATCCACCTCACTGTGCTGGAGATTCTCACAATACCTTGCCACCTCAGGTAAAAGTTCAAACATGTTACTTAACCTTAGGTCGTATCTGTGCAATTTGGCAAGCATAAGTAGAAATTCTTCTGGTAGTGCATCTCATGTTTAAGTATCCTATGCAAATTTCTGAATTGCTATTGGTTGCTAGCAAAGAGTAAGGCTTTCGCCTATCATTATATTTGATGCTTATTCTAAATTTAAGATCTGGCAAAACAAACATAATGGCTAATCACTATTGAAAATCAAACCTTATTTAAGATCTTAGCAATATCAATTCACTAACACATAATGACGATTCAAAACTTTACACGTGATATTGAGTGTGATGATTGCTCTATTGATGGTTTATTGAAATAATCTCTTCGATTCATAGTTATTTAAGGTGCGAGGTGCCCTAAAGCATATAGATGCTATGGGGCTTGGGGCCACAACGCAGGTGAGGCACACGCCTTATGTAAGGCGTTTTGGGTATAAATTTTTACAATTCGAACATGTATAGGAAATTTTTGTTAAAATAGTTCACTAACTAGACTATAGTCCATAAAATATTAAACAATAATGTAAATATAAAATTCACTAGCAAATAAATAGTTATCCACATAATTTAAATTAAAGAAAAAAACTTCAAATATCTAAATTATCAAAATCTTCATCATCTTCCTAATCATATTATTATCATCACCGGATGTTTCAGATTTGTATAGTTGAATCCTCATCGGTTTCCTCAAGACTGATTTCTTCCTCTTCATCAATAAGTTGATTTATAGAAGATCTTCTCTCATTTCCTTTTGATGTAGTTGCCCTTATTTCTTTTGAAGAAGATGAAACTCGAGATCTAAAACTATAGGCATCCATACCAACTCCAAAAGCTTATGCAACTTCATTCCATGTCAAATTATTATAATCAAATACTAAATTATTTATCTGTCAATCCCCCATCAACCATTAATTACTAACGTCTATCTCATCTAATGAAATAAGATCAATAATCAAACATAGCAAATCGACGCCGCAAAGCCCTATTATACTTAAGAAAAACTAAATCATTTAGTCTTTTTTTTTTTTTTTTTTTTGCTTCAACCTGTTTCTTCTTTTGGAATGAAGCTTCACACAAATAAAAATTATTCCAATTATGTTTTTTATAATAACTTTATTTAATATTTCCTTAAATATTTATATTTTATGTTCAAAAACACTCTAGTTTCATTCACAAGCAGAGAAATAAGTGTCGCTATGTAATTAATTAAAAGGGTAATTAAAGGTATGAGCTAGGCTTTAAAAAGTTTTTTTTTGGGCCTGATTTGCATTTGTATGTCTCACTTCAACGAGGCGAGAAAAATTGTGCCTCAAGCGCACCTATCACCTCTCACAAGGCATGCGCTTAAGGCGACGACTGCACCTTGCGCCTTGCTCCTTGCTCCATGCGCCTTGCGCCTGGGTGTAGCCATGCAAGCGCCTTTAATATCTATGCTCTGATTGTAGTGGTAAGGTTGTAGACATTTGTCCTACCCTTGTATTATTACACCTTGTACTAATTGCGTTGGCAATTTAATTTAGGTATAATCATTAGATGAGAACGGCTGAACTAATATAGGACATAATCATTAGGGTCTCATTGGCTCAATTTCCTGGAATAAATGTAGGACTGGAAGATAACATATCTAATTACATACTGGAGGCTTAGTGTGGCAGAGTGTCAAGGCAAAATTGCTGCCCATTAAGCTTCTTGTCCGATATGTAATGCCCTTGTCAAAACAAGCATCAATGTGCACATGTTTTCATAAAAGAGGTCATTTTCTCTAGTATTCAGCTAGATTGGGGCTGACAAAATTGTCCAGCTCAGTTGAAACTGCAATACCTTCCAACCTGATGAGAAGATTTCTCTTTTTGACCTTTGCTGAATAAAAAAAATTCTTTTGACTTATGTTTTATGTTTCTGTATACATAATGTACCTGCTGGTCATTGCAAAGCTCAATAATTGCATACCTTGGACCAGGAACTTCAAAAAATATTTCAAGTTTTCCTTGCACAACTCCGGATGTTATTTGGTCTCAAGTCAAATTATATCGATTCTTCTCAGACAGGAATATCAAAATTTTTGGACAGTGAAAGTGGCTTCACTGAATGGTAAGACTGCAGAAAGATATGATGTACATTTGTATTGATATGAATAATTGATTACAATTGATATTTTCCTATCTGACAACTGTAATGCTCTCCTTTTTGCACCTGCAGCTTACTGAATATCTAGTTTGATCAATACAGATCAAGTTTTTTGAAGTTTGAACTTTGAATATAGATGATAACTGTAAAATTTGGAATCTTTTGCAGCTTTAGAAATGCTTCAAAGGGAGAAGTGCTGATCTGTTTGTATTTCCACTTATTTCAGGGAGTTGGATGTGCTATATCGTCATCATGCTTGTTTCAATCTACATTCATGTGTCACTACTCTCGAGTCACTTGCTAAATTAGTATGTTCCAGTCCTGTTCGCTATGAGAAACTAGTCTTTTTTTCTCCTCTTTGATTTATTGTGTCTGAACAATTGGCATACCAGGTTCAATCACTTCCAAGAATGATTATAATGGATGAAATAGGGAAACAGGTACGATGTTCAGATTATTTCAACCTTCTCAGTTACCAAACATGTCGACCCAAATACCTGTCTTTTTACTTCAGTATTCTGATAAAATGTATCGAACACCTTCATATCATATATACAACATTTTAGTGTCAACCAATTTATATTCTGATAAAACGAAGACTAAGCTTTAAACATCATTTCGGACCAATCCCTTAGTTACAATCAATGACTGCAAAATTTTCATCGCTTGCTCCTTTGTCAGGTGAAGTTTTCGCTTGAAGCTGCAAATTTAGCTCAGAGGAATGCATCTCTTGGAATCTATGATTCTTCAGCTAGTACGTTCCACCGAATTATCACCCAGCCCTTTTTCTGCTCTTGATTGATCTGTCCTAAGCTTCTTACTTTTGATTCTTATATACTATTGGTTATAGGCTCTTCTAGACAAGCTAAGGCTTTAGCAGAAGATGCATTTTTTCATCCATCCATCATGTCGATCAGTTATTCCTCCATCGAACACTACTTTGCAATATACATGGTAAGTTATTTATTTTTGTAGTTAGTGATAATATTAACCTTTGCAATATTAACCATGCCTTGGTAAGTTATTTATTTTTGTAGTTAGTGATAATATTAACCTTTGCAATATTAACCATGCCTTTCCATAGCGAAAGTTGCCTACAGCAGTTGATTTAACAAATCAGCACTATTAGTTGACAAAACATAATCTGATAAGCCGTGACTTATTATGATGTTTCACAAGATATCTCTCTTTTTTCCTAATCGGTTCACTTGTTTCAAAAACTAAGATTTGTTTTTCACCTATTCGATGCTTTTGCCAGCCCTTTTTTGCACCAGTCGCTCTTCATGTGCTTCTAGCTGCTATCAAAGAACTAAAGAGATACAAGAGGGAAAGAACTAAATACCTGACATTCATTTCTGAGAAAGCCAAGATGGACTAGTTCTTCAACCTCTACAGTTGCTCTTCACTCATTTAACACACGACTATCAGCACGGCTGTTCTTGCAGTATTCCAGTTGGCAAGCACAGGTAAATAGTGTGATACAAGTTGTCCTTCGGGTCCAATCGATAATCATATTGATCGATGGAGTTTCTATCGGTACTGGAATAGTTGTATTTCCATTTCCAGTTTATTAGTGAAGACTATTTCATCCAATGATACTTTTAAATATTTTTGTCGCCTTCTTTCCCAAAGGTTTCTCTTAAAGTTTATATGGAAAAAGTGCCTCCAACAGTAACAGATTTCCTTTGGAAAAGGATGATTGAGAATTGCTTAATGGTGAATTTCATAAACATTGGTGATTATTGCTCTTTTGTTCTCCAATACACAAATGTTCAAGAGTTTTTCTCGTGTATTTTTTTTTTTTAAAAAAATCATAATTCGTGCTTTAGCCAGCAGGATGAAATGTGGTTATTGTTGTTATTGTCTTTTTATTGGGAAAATGATGGGTGTTTAGCGTTCTTTTTATTGACTTAACCAAACACTTTTTATTGATGGTAATACTCTATGTTTGAGAAGAAGGCTTTAAAATAGTTGATGACTGGTGCAACGGTGGTTGTTGCTTTAGGTGCTTTTGTAGATGGAGATGGTGATGGTGATGGTGTTAATATGGTTCCTTTTCTTGTGAGACAAGAGGTGAGAGATGTAAGAGGAATTGATAGGCTAACAACGTGAGAATAAAAATGATTAACCTGGTAATGTCAAGGTCGGGGTGATCAGTCCGGCTCTATAAAAATTTTATACCGACATAAATCGGAAAGCACTAGCAGTTTAGCCTGCACAACACTTATGCGCGCCGTTCGTGGGTGACCATCACATATAAAAAGCTTCAGGCGCTCGGAGTAACGAGGGTGGGTCGCACCTATGAACGACGTTATAAAATGGTGTACAGATTAATTTTTCTTTTAACTATAAATATAATTGATATATTGCATAATTTTTTTAATCTCGAATTTTAAAAATATATAAATCCCAACTCCACGTTTCCGCATGGAATTGGGAGATCCCGTTGGTGCCATCTTTTCTGCGTCTCTTCTCCAATCGCCGATCTACCTTCGCCTCTCCCAACCCTGATCGATCTGCGGCCCAATCATCGGAAAAGGTCCCAATCTCTCTTTTTCCCGGTTTCCGATCTGTCTAGTGAAGGAAATCTTTAGTTTTTGTCAAATTGATCTCGATCTCTCCATTTCGTCAATTTAGCCGTTGATTTCAAAGAGGAACGATCCCTGTGTTAATTTCGCTTAGTTTAACTCGATTTCTAGATGAAGATTTGTAGTATCTTACCATTTGTTGCTATTATGCACTTGATCTTGTAAGAGATAATAACACCTTCTCGTAGATTAGGTTCTATTACTTACACTATTCTCATTTTCTCTGTTTTTGTCGCTATATTTAACCCTAAATCCTTAACTTTGTAGAATCGTTGATGTGTTTATGGAGAAAACTGATAATATTATAAGCATTTGATGTGTTTATGGAGCAAACTCATCTTTAGTTTTTGTTCTTTTAAATTGATTTCGATCACCCCATTTCGTCAATTTAGCCATTGAATTTGAAGAGGAACGATCTCTGTGTTAATTTCACTCAGTTTCAAACGATTTCTAGATGAAGATTTGTAGTATCTCATCATCTTGTTGCTATTATGCACTTGATCTTGTAGGAGATAATAACACCTTCTCACAGATTAGGTTCTATTACTCAAACTATTCTCAATTTCTATATTTTTGTTGCTAGATTCATTACCAAATCCTTCACTTGGTAGAAGCTTGATGTGTTTATGGAGCAAACTCATCTTGTTTTAAGCATCTTATGATCTTTAAAAGGGTTAGGTTCTTTGTAGATAATTGTTCCCTGATGCATTGTTGTACTTTGAATTGTCGGGATCTTTCACTCACATTTTTTTCACCAAGAACAGTTATGAAACTTATTCACCTACTTTAACGCAATTCACAGGTTCAACAAGCAATCAATATGTCATGATCTAAGGTGTAATACTACTTGATTGTGGTTCTTCCCATAGCTATGCATTTCATGGAACCGGGAAGTGCTCTTGTGACATCAATAGCTTTCCTATTATAATTACTCTTAGGACTCTACCATTTAGTATATTCCCTTGGTTTAATAATTTCGGTACCATATAACTTTCTGTTAGTGTTCAATTTCCTTAGCTAATTTCAAGCTTTCGCCCAACAACTGAATTGTATTTTGATTGTAACTGTTTTTTTCCTTCTAGTTTAGAATCTTTTATTTTTTTTCATCAAGAACATAAATGAAACCTTATCACCCCTGAATTTGGAGTATGCTACTTTTGCACAATTCATAGGGCTCAACAAACAATTAATATGTCATGATCAAAGGTGTAGTACTACTTGTAGTGGTGAACCTTATATCTTTTATTAACAATCAAAAGATTGTGCTTCTTCCCATAGATATGAATTTCATGGAACTGAAATGGTCTTTGATATCAATTACTTTCCTATTATACTACCATTTTGGTATTTTCCCCTTGTTTTAATAATTTCGGTACCATATTACTTTCTGCCAGTGTTCAATTTCTTTAGTTAATTTCTAGCTAACACAACTGAATTGTGTTTTGATTGTAACTCTTTTTTCCATTCTATTTTAGGATCTTTTACTCATATTTTTTTCATCAAGAACATTTATGAAACCTCTTCACCCCTGAATTTGGTGTATGATTCTTCACACCGTTCGTAGGGCTCAACAAACAATCTATATGTCATCATCAAAGGTGTAGTACTACTTGTAGTAGAGAACCTTATATCTTATATTAACAATCAAAACATTGTGCTTCTTCCCATAGCTATGAATTTCATGGAACCAGGAAATGGTCATTTTATATCAATAACTTTCCTATTATAATTACTTTTAGAACTCTACCCTTTGGTATTTCCCCCTTGTTTTAATAATTTTGGTACCATATAACTTTCTGTCAATGTTTAATTTCTTTAGCTAATTTCTAGTTTTCGCGCAACAACGGAATTGTATTCCACTCGTAACTGTTTTTTTTTTTTAATTTTATTTTAGGATCTTTTACTCATATTTTTTTTCGTCAATAATATTTATGAAACCTTTTCACCCTTGAATTTGGAGAATGATTCTTTCGCACAATTTGTCAGGCTCAACAAACAATCAATATTTCACTATCAAAGGTGTACTTGTAATAGTGAACCTTAAATCTTGTATTAACAATAAAAAATTGTGCTTCTTTCCATAGCGTTGAATTTCATGGAACTTGGAAATGGTCTTCCAATATCAATATCTTTTTTATTATAAATACTTTTAGAACTTTTTCATTTGGTATATTCCCTTATTTTAATAAATAGTCCCCTCGGGACGGTTTAGTGGCTAGTGCATGAGGTGCTACCAACTTGAGGTATGGGGTTCGAATCTTGGCATAGCTGAGGTAAATGCCTCCCTCATGCGCCAGTCACTATTCAAAGGGCTAATAATCACCCGTGATTTACCTTCTCCGTGTTAGCCCTGAGACGGATTGGCGGGGGAGCTGGAGAGAGCGCAGTCACCTTTTGCCAACTTGTTTTAATAAATAGCTATATAAACTTCATCAAATGATGTCATACATATCTTTATAGCTTTGAAAATGTTATTAGCCTTAATCCCCTTGTTAGCATAAGTTTGAGTATGTATAACTCTACTGCATTGTATGAAGTCATATGGATTAGCACCTTTAAACTGTTGCAAACATATTTTTGAAATTTGTTCTACTTATAACCTTTGTCGATGAGATACTAATATAATCAGTTTTCTTGGAACAATCATATATTCAGGATCTGTCCTAGGAGAGCTGCCTCTAATCTTTCGTAACAAACTACTTACAAAATGTCGTCAGGAGGTGATTCTATCAATGGTCATGCCCATCAGCCCCTCTTCTCCTTTGGGGTTATAACAGATGTCCAATATGCCGATATTCCAAACGGCCACTCATTTCTTGGCATCCCTCGATACTACCGCGAAAGCATTCAGGTTTTACAAAGAGCAGTGCAACAATGGAACGATCTGAAGAAGCTCCAGTTTTCGATCAACTTCGGGGACATTGTCGATGGGTTCTGTCCTAAGGCTGAGTCACTCAGTGCCGTGCAGAAAGTTGTCAAGGAGTTTGAGAGGTTCAATGGACCAACCTACCATATGATAGGCAACCACTGCCTATACAATCTCCCTCGCCACCAACTGATCTCATTGCTGAAGGTGCCCTCTGCTCCTGACCGTGCATACTATGACTTCACGCCGTGTCCAGAGTACAGATTCGTTGTTCTGGATGCATATGACATTAGTTCAATCGGCTGGCCAAAGGATCATCCAAATGCACTGGAAGCTATGCGAATTTTGGAAACGAAGAATCCTAATTTGGATAAGAACAGTCCAAATGGCATGGAAGGCCTCGAGAGGAGGTTCCTTATGTTCAATGGGGCTGTCGGGAAAGAACAATTGCTCTGGCTCGAAGATGTCCTTCAACGATCCTCCAAGAACGAGCAGAAGGTTGTTCTATGTTGTCATCTTCCTTTGCACCCCGAAGCAGCAACAATGGAGGCACTCTTGTGGAACTGTGACGAGGTGATGAGTTTGATCCATCGATACGGATGTGTGAAGGCTTGCCTTGCTGGCCACGACCACAAAGGTGGTCATGTTGTCGACTCTCATGGCATTCATCATCACGTTTTCGAGGCCGCTCTTGAGTGCCCTCCGGGGTCGAATGCTTATGGATACATAGATGCATACCATGATAGGCTTTCTCTTGTAGGTACTGATAGAATGAAGAGCAGTGAGATGATATTTAGATAAGTAGATAGAAACATGGTTCATTGTTTTTTCTCATACACACTTGTGAGGGTAATTTTCACAACAGAATACAGATTGCAAAATAAATTTTACCATCCTTTGATCAATATATTCACTGAAATTGATTGAAAATTTGTGCCTGAGAATTTTGCGTCTAAAAAATGCAAGCCTGAAAATTTCTTACTTTTTTTAATGAAATGATGATATATATCATTTTTAGATATTCATCCGAGTTTTGGATTGGACAGGAGACTATAGTTATTACAATATAGTCAACATTAATAACACTACACTGCAGTGGCTATAGCAATATGAATATGAAAATCATAACTGTTATAATATAGATTTTTTTTTAGATATTGTAATAATTATAGGATCATAATGGTTATACAGTTATAGCAGTTATAGGATCATACATGATCCATTTTAGGCATAGGCCATTACTATTATTGGGGCTTATTATTTTAATATATTAAATACATTTTTATGTATTTTTTTAAGAGGATGGAAAGAATAAGACCTACGTGATAAAAGATTTACACGATCTCATCCTCTAAAAATTAAGACAATTATTTTTAATATATTAAATATATTTTTATGTATAATTTTTCTAAGAGAATGAAAAAAATAGGACACACATGATTAAAGATTTACAGGATCTCATTACCTAATTAAAGCTTCAGATTTAGTAAGAACTCATTATGGTTCCAACTTATATAGGCTTTTTTTTATTAATCTTTTAAATTTATTTTTAATTATGTACATTATTTTATAAAATCTAATCTATTTCTTTTTAATATCTCTCAATTATAGTCTTCTTTTGGTAAGTTTCTCTTTCGTTGGTGATTCTTTCTCCATTGATCAATAAGAATATGAATTAGAAATTTTTTTATCTTATCCACACAATATAAAATAAAATTTCCCCCCACTTCCCCTTTTCTAACTCCCCTTTCTCTGTTTCTCTTGATAGTTGAAATTAGGGAAAAGAAAATAATTATGCATTCCTCTATATTGTGTTCAATTGAAATAGAGGATTTTATTATTTTTGAACAATAATAAATTAGGGGGCGTTTGACTTGAATATTTTTCATTTTCATTTTTTGAAAAACGCGCATTTTCTAGAAAATAACGTTTGGTTTGTATTTTCCATCT
>JBBPFQ010693458.1:0-14949 GCA_037974815.1 Kaempferia elegans | reverse complement strand
TCGTTTGTAGAGGTGGCTGCTGTTTCATTTATCGATTTATGGAAAATAAAACTAAATTCGAAAGTAAAAGAAAAAAAAAGGAAGAATATAAATCCATATTCCAAATTTTTATTTATTTTCTTCGTTTATTTTAAAAATAAATAAAAAATAATTTATGTTTTTAATTTGTGCAAGCTGACTATTTGAATTGAATGTTTAAGATGTAACTTAAGATTATTTTATATATCTGTATATATTTTTTTAATTCAGATATACAAATTGTATTATATTAGATTGGTTAATTCGGTCCTACAAAAATTTTATCAGGATAAATCAGGAAATCACTCGTCTTTAGTTGCGAGTCTCATTTGGAGAAAAAATTCCTACAAATACGTCATAATTGATAATCAAACCGTGAATACCTGAGAAACAATCAAACATCCTTACCGGTGTACTATAAGCCCGGGAGCATGTTAGATTCTCGTCGAGTACCTAGTTGAATGCTCAATTTTCATCAATAGATTTCTCAATTTTTATCATCCTTCAATGTAAACTCTTGGTATTTTTTTTAGTACTTTTTCGCATGTGGATACGTTGGACTGGCCCAACACTGGTATCGTAAATCAAGTCAAGTTGACATAAATTTTAAGGTATTTAAGTTTATTTAATATGGTAACTGAATTAATTAAGTCAAATTTAAAATAAATAAATTTTAAAAATAATTATTCAAGTTTGATTAGTTTATTTTTAATGGGTTTAATTTATTTAAATGTTATTGAAGTTTTAATTCAAGTTTTACTTGAGCTTGTTCATTTTGATATTATTAAATTTTTTATTCGTAGTTCAACATTAAAAATAAATTATTTAAATTTGTTTATTTATTTATTTATTCATTCATTCTCTTTGCCGAACTAGGCACAAGTTTTCATGCTTTTCATCAAAATGCGACATGACTTATGTAGTTAAGTTGGGCCAACCGAAGATCGAATTACTGTGTGCACCAACCAGAGGCAATTGAAGATTATTGGTGTAGAATATGATTATCATTACTTGTATTTAGGAAATTTTAACATTGATTTGTGATTAGTAAATTGTCGAAGCACTTTGTCCTAATTATAATTTGATCTTTTAAATAAATAAATCTAAAATGAAATCTTTATGTTTTTTTTAATGGAACATGTATTGGGGTTGTATGGTTCTAGATAAAGTATTGGAAAATACATAAAAAGTAAATTATAGACTTAAAATAGTAAGATATTTTTATTTAGTCCTTTTAGATAGAGTATAAAAATAAAAACATAAGAATTTAAATCTAAAATGTATAATATCATATCATTGTATAAATATATGAATTAAGATTAGCAGTTAACTGTGTACGGGAGTTATAGTATGATCAAGACGTACATGTAAATAGAATATTAACTCGAACAAAGAAAGTTAGTGCTCCCGTATTAATATCAAACCGACTATAATATCGAGTATAAAGTTTTTGTGCATAGCTAGGTAGAGAAAACTCAGTTGTGGTTAGGCAAGAAAAACCTAGTAAGCCAATTCGACTAAGCAATAAAAAAGTCATAGTAGGTCGATTTGACCGAGGGATAGAAAAACTTAATAGGTCGAGGATTAGATATCAAACTAATAAACTTTCTACTTAAGATGCTCTATGGTCTTTAATTTAAAAGGGGATTATTAAGGTGGTAAGGTTAAGGGAGATTGTTGTAATTATAGGGTTGCAACTAATATTTTTTATTGGTTTGTTTGATCAAAAATCCATAATTCTTAGATCACAAGGCAGAATATTAATTCAAAATTATATTACATCAAGTGCATGCATCCTTTTATCAATATTCTCCAAGAAGCATCAAGAGTTTCATAATTACTGATGGACTTTCTTGTTTGAATTATCATTTATTACTATTTAAAATACATAAAAACGTACTAAATCTATATCTGTGACATTCAAATAATTTAAAATTGATAGACAAGAGCAATATTCAAAATATTAGAAGAGGAAATTTTAATAAAATTATTTATTTGAGATTTGTTTTCCCTCCAAAAGATAAAATACATGATTTTTTTGTTTGAGCAGGTAAAAAAAAATCAAACAAAAAAAATTGATGCAAGATTCCAATCTCAGCTTTTAAGAATTCCCAAGAGTGTACATGGCCGTGTATGTGCATATTTGATAATTTGAATATAATTTATTAGTTGCCATTTGTGTAGAATACAATAACATAACTTAAAAAAACAACAATGCAAGTTAATACATACATATATAGATAAGAAGTAACCTGTACACTCATCCTTATGCGATGCGCATGGTCAAGTGAGGCGGAAGGCGCCTTCAGGGTTGTTAGCCTGCACTCATCCCTGTGCGACGCTCATGGGCGAGTGAGGCGGAAGGCGCCTTCCGCCTGATTCACCCATGCGCGTCGCGCAGGGGGAGTGTGCAGACTAATAAATTTATACATACATACATATATATACAATTTTATTAATATGTACACCCACTCCGTGAGCATGCATGGCAGCATGGGCGACCCTCACGGGTCCGGACGCCCGAAAGCTTTTTTGGGCGCCCGGACCCTTGAGAGAGGCATGCCCACGGAGTGGATGTGCAGGCTAAAAAAATTATCTCTCTCTATATAAAATAAAAAATAAAGAAAAAAAGGTAAAGTCCATAGCTAGGGTTGGAACTTAACTATAATTAGTGTTATATAAATTTTCATTTTTCAACAATCTTATATTTTTTAGGGGTTGGTTAGGTTAGGAGTGAAGGGGAGCTTTAGTGTGATAATAAAAAATTTATCTTGTCGTCGTGAGTTTGAGTCTCTAAAAAGACTTCTTGTAAAATAAGGTAACGAGTTTTAGCGCAGCGATAAAATTATTGTCGTGTGGTCATAGATTCGAGTATCTAAAATGATCTCCTATGAAATAAAATAAGATTTTGTAAAATAAATTTGAGACTCTGCATTGATGTGTCTCCTTTGTTTTTCTTGGTTAGGTTAGGTTTATAATTTTTGCTATAAATGGAAGCCAAAAACCAAAAACCAAAAACAAGACCCGTCTCTCTTGCGTCTCTCTTTGAATATTATAATTGTATCTGGTCATTTTGTAGGGATTTATGTTTCCTCGGTCTTAGATTCGTTCTTAAAATTGAATGTAACAAGTAATCATGCACTTACCATTTTATTCATATCTCCATTATTAAAAAATTTTCCAATAATTTATTTATGGATCTCACTCATTTTATTTAAAAATAACTAATTAAAAATAACTAATTCCTTGACGGTAGAAAAAAACTTATGATTATTTCCTAATTAAGGAAGACGAGAAGGAGTGGTAAAACTCAGTAGGGCATGAGCAATGAATTATTCAATTTTACAAAACAATTATTAAAAAAAAAGAAATATTCTCCGTAATTAATTAAAAAAATATATATTTCTCTCCAAAAGAAATATTCCCCCAGAGTGTGAGATGGTAAAGAGATACAATCCACTTGAAAATCTTTCTACTATCCTTATTTTTTAAAGTCATTCATTCACTCTCTTTATTTTTATTCTCGAACTAGTGTGTGTTCTCTATTTATTGGAGGAAACCTCATTTCTCTCATTGCCACATCATAGATCACTTTGATACAGATTCTTTATGAAATTCGATAGGCAGCTTGTAGTATATATGATGATGTTAGAGACATATCGATAAGTGAATAGTACCTTTGTCTATGATAAAATGATTATGTATTTAAGAAAATAAATACAAAAATTTATCTAATAGACGAATTAGAAAAGAAAATCATATATCTTTAACATTATTGGATGAAGTTTAGACATCTGAATTATATAATTCTCAGCCAACTATCATTCTTAAAAGAAGAGGAATAGAGTAGCTTTTTGAGTGGTCCTTGATACTCTTCTCTAACTCGACCTCAGTTAGCGCAACTCAATGAGTAACCACTCGTATTATATCATGCACGGTTCTTACCATACCATGGTTAATTTAACTCGATAAGTAAATCACTTTAAACCTTACTCTCACCTGAAATAGTAAGTGCAATGGATAAAAGATTCACAATTCTTTGAATTATATTGAACCAAACTACATGGATAAGTTAACATTTTGAATGATGCTAACTTGACTACAAATATAGCGAATAAACGTGTGCTAAGAAAATGCTAAATTGATATTCGAGTGGAAAATTATTTTTGGCTTAATTGATCTCTTAGACACTCATTTCATTCAATATCAATACATTCGTTTCAAACAACTCAAATAATACTATTTTTATACATAAAAAATAATAAATTAATATAGAATGCAAGTAAATACTAAAAATAAAGAAAATAAAAAATACTTAAAAGTGGAGACCATAGCTAAGGTTGAAACTTAACCCTAGTTAGTTTTTTTTTTAAATTGTTTGCATAATATATATTTGTTCGAGGGTTGGTTAGGTTAGGTTAGGTTAGGGTTAGAAATCTTTGCTATAAATGCAGGCCAAAAGTAAAGAGACTCATTTCTCTCTTGTGCCTCTCTTTGGGTATTTTGGTACTTCATCGTGTGAGAGAGAGAGAAAGGAGAGAGAGAAGGAGACATAGCGGGGTTTGAAACATTTGTTTGGGCTTCCCATTTCAGATTTGGGCGGAAATCAAATTGGCGATCAAGCCGCCTCAAATCCCCGCCGTCGCCTTCGATTCCTTCCATTTTATAATCTCGCCCTCTCATCGCGGCATCCGATTTCTCGGCCGTCGTCGTTGGTCGCCGGAGATCGTGCAGTTTAGGGTTTCGACGCTTCTCTAGAGGAAAGTCGCAATTTTCCCCAGGCCGGTTCGTGTTCATGATTCCTAACTCGCAGTCTTTCCGCTCGCGTCGTGTCCTTTGGCTTTTCTCATTGCATTTGTTGATCGCTTGACCGTGGTTCTGCGTGTAAAGATAGTGTTCGAGCCTTGCAACTCTTTGCAATGCCGATGTGTTAATAGTTCGTGTTTTTATTTTTTTTTTTAGTAAAGTAGCGATGTTTCAATGATGTCTTTGTAGTTTGACCGACTGCTGGGTTGTTCATTAATTTTCGGGTTAGGAATTCATCGCGTTTGACATATTTTGTAGAGTTTTATTGTCAAATGATTCGTACGAGACTTCCTGTTAGCTTTGTATCACGTTTAATTTGACATTGCTTGCTGAAATCTATCAGGAACGAGGAGCTTTGTGATCGACCGAAGAAGGTTGGAAAATGGAATGCAACAAGGATGAAGCCCTTAGGGCAAAAGTGATTGCTGAAAAAAAGTTCATGGAAAAGGATTATATGGGTGCCAAGAAATTTGCCTTAAAGGCTCAAAATCTCTTTCCTGCTTTTGAAGGCGTGATCCAGTTGATATCAACTCTTGATGTTTATATTGCATCTGAACATAAAGCTAACGGGGAGAATGACTGGTATTCTATTCTCCGCGTGAGTTCTACAGCAGATGAAGATACAGTGAAGAAACAGTACAGGAAGTTGGCGCTACTGCTTCATCCGGACAAGAATAAATCTGTTGGTGCTGAGGGTGCTTTTAAGCTAATTTCCGAGGCATGGAGTGTCTTATCTGATAAATCTAGGAGAATGCTGTATGACCAAAAAGTGCAGAAATCTTTCCAACCAACCAAAAATAAAACTGCTCCTGGTAACTTTAATGGGTTTTACAAATTCTCCAAAAACACTGTAAAAACACACATGGGGAATGGAAGCACTAGGGTGGTTTCCGCAACCACCAATCCGTCTCACAAGCCATCAGCACCTCAAACATTTTGGACATCTTGTAATAAGTGCAACATGCAGTATGAGTATCTCAAGGTCTACCTTAATCATACTCTTCTATGCCCTAGTTGCCACGAACCTTTTCTAGCTAAAGAGACAAGGTCTCCTTCCAACCAATTTGTAAGCTCGGTGCCAATTTCTCAGCAGAGCCAACCAAACCACAACCATAGTGCTCCCAGCAAAAATGCATCTGGTCAAGTGAACAGTAACTCAATGCCTCAGGGGAAAGAAACTACCGGGCTCCAGAATGGAGCAAATCCAGTCTCTTTCACTAACTCAAATTTCCAATGGGGTCCTTTTTCTCGTAGTGCAGGAGTTGCTAGTGCTACTGCCTCTTCAGCTGCTGCTGCACAGGCTGCAAATGTTGTCCATCAGACTTATGAGAAAGTAAGACGAAAACGTGAAGAGGCACAGGCAGCAGCTAGAAGGGATGTGTCTCTTCGCAGGAAGAATAATGCTCTCAAGAAAAATACTAATCCCTCTGGAGCACCTAATGCAGGTCAAAGTGTTGATATACGTGTAACACAAGGGCGAGGCATTAGCCATGATGCTGGGAGTGACAAAAGAACTGTTCTGACACAACAGTTTCCTTCATCTGGGACAAATAAAGTGGGTGGAAATTGTGATGACTTATTAAACACCAGAATGGCTGAGAGAGCAAACAATCCATACATACAGTTCTGTCTTTTTAATACTAGGAAGATGTGGATTGAGATGACTAAGTCAGCAATAAAAGAGAAGTTAAAAGAGTGGAAATCTACTGCCACTATGAAACTTGATGAGAAAGAAAATGTTAAGAAGAAACAAAAGCTCTGTGAAACTGGTAAAGACGAGGGCAAGGATGTAGCACATGGGGATGCTACTGGTCAAAAACAGACTCTTGAGCCACAGAATGACACCATTCAATGCCTTAATGAGAACAATCCACCTAATTCCCAATCCACTGATTCAGACAACGAGACTAATGAACCAATGTCAATTGATGTTCCTGATGCCGATTTTCATGATTTTGATAATGATCGTTCAGAGAAATCTTTTCAAGATGATGAAATATGGGCTACATATGATGATGAGGATGGTATGCCTCGTTACTATGCACTAGTTCAGAAAGTTATCACTTTGAATCCTTTCAAAGTCCGCATTAGTTTTCTGACTTCAAAATCCAATAGTGAATTTGGCCCTTTGAATTGGGTTGCATCTGGTTTTCCAAAGAGCTGTGGTGATTTTAGAATAGGACGATATGAGGTAATTGATACAATCAATATTTTCTCACACAAGGTTACGTGGGAAAAGGGCCCTCGTGGTATCATAAAAATTGTCCCAAGAAAAGGTGAAACCTGGGCGCTTTACAGAAATTGGTCTCCAGAATGGAATGAACATACTCCGGATGATGTTATCTACACATATGATATGGTAGAAGTACTTGAAGATTATAACGAAGAACATGGTGTATCTATTATCCCTTTGGTGAAAATTTCTGGATTTAGAACTGTATTTAGTCGTAACACAGATCCCAAGCAAGTAAAGCGAATCCAGAAAGAAGAGATGTTTCGGTTTTCACATCAAGTACCTTCACATTTATTGACTGGTGAAGAAGCTGAGAATTCTCCCAAGGGATATTTTGAGCTAGACCCTGCAGCAACTCCTTTGGAACTTCTTCAGATAATCAATGATAGTAAAACAGAAGCAGTGGCAGAGGCCATTGAACCAACAGTTTCCTAATTGTTTAACTTGGTATTATTGTCATACCAGAATCAGTTTGTTCCTCGTCCATTTAGTCATTCATTTTCTGATGCCGTATAGTTTGGAAGGTTGTTAATGGCTTGGATAAAGTTTCTTCCCCCTGTCTTTTGCAGTCTGGTGTGGGAAAATTTTCCTGGCTGATCCAAATTTTCGTCTGCAAGTTGAAATTTAGCTGGACTTAGAATATTCTTTCAATTAAGAGATTACACATTCTAATTAGCAAAGCGTTCACTGGTAGTTCCTTATTCCTGCTCTGCAGCTGCAGGATTGGTAAGATGACAGCTATTGTCCTTTTTATACTGAGCATTTTTATTTAGCTAACTTTTGGATAAGCTGTATTTTTCCCCCACATATCTTCTTTATATCATCTTTCTGTTATATGTTAGAAATCCCACTTTTTTGTTCTTGTATGCTTGTTCATGGTATTATATATATATATATATTGTGTGTGTGTGTGTGGCAATAGATGTATTAGATTTTGCATCCAAGTCGAGCGAGTCTTACATATACCATATAATATCTCTTATAGGAGACCTTTTAGGACTAAGGTATTCTAAAAGGTCATACCCTAGGGAATACTTTTGGTGGCATCCCCTCTATGTCTTCTTTTGGTGTGATCTCTCCATCTCCTCTGTGATATCTCCACCTCACCATCTCCTCCTGTATGATCTCTCTGCTTGCATCCTAATATGCCTTCAAGTTCCTCTCGAAGTATTTTCTCCTGCACTGCAGTGATTTTTTCCCAAAGGGAAGCTTGCTATGCCTGCCTTTATTGTTACCCATAACCCCAATGCTAATGGAAGCTCTTAAATGACCTCATTTGGAGGTCAATTCCCACATGGGAGCTGCCAACTGTGACTGAAGCACGAAATCACCAATCCCCTCTCTTGGTTCCTTGCTGCTTATGGTTGCTATCAGACATCCGCCATATTCTTTTTTGTGGGTTCAAAAACAATGATGATGACTCCATCCCCTTTTGTTCCAGTTGCCTTCTTCATTGTGAGCCTGTGCTGCAACCTCTGCCTTTTGCGTCAAATTCTCATAGGAGCTACTTAGCTAGAAGGGAGTCCACCTTAGATAAGATCTGTTTACTTCATCCCTGCAGCTTCTTATCTTTTCACAGTGCAGATTTATTTCTCTTCTTTTCTCTTGCTGCTAACATGTATCTTTTGTAAATGGTGTTTTCTTATTCTTCCATCATTGTCTTCCTCCGGATCTAGCTTCCAATGATGATTTTGTGATTTTGATAGTGTGCCTTCCTTCAGATCTGCAGCACCCTCTTCTTCTTTGCCAATTTGCCCATCCATTGACAATTTCTCCACCATTCCTCTTCACCTGGCAGCCTACGAGTGGATCTTGGCAGATGTGAGAGTCCGCTTTGCAGACATCTACTATTGCTTCTTCTCCCTGTTTCTTCCTGATCTTGCACTATTCTGTATTTCTTCTTTTCACTTTTTTTGCTCATCCCTCTCATCGCAGTAGAGTACCTAGGGGGCATAGTTCAATTTGTCAGTTAAGAGGAAAACAAAAACCAATCTGAAATATTTCAGTTTGGAAATATTCAAACTGAAACCAACCCAAATTGTTTTTGGTTAGGCTTGGAACTACAGTAAAGCTTGTTTTTATTTTGGTTCAGTTTGAAATTGTTAATTACAAAATCAATATAAGTTAACTTAAATCTAATTTAAAACTTGTTTTCAAACAATAATCCTGTTAATATTAACAATACAAATTATTATAATTTAAGGTTTATGTTGGTAACATAATATATAAAATAAATAATAATAAGAAAACATAATAATTAACATCCCAATTTGTCTTTGTATACATCTAGTCTCAAGGTTCAAATCTTGAATAATATTGGAGGTGTATTGAATTATGAATTGTAAGGATCATGTTAAATAGATAAATAAGTCAAAAAAAGAAAATCTCCATCATTGGAATTTGTAAGAAAGCCTTATTTCACATCATATTGTGACAAATTGCATTATAAAGAACCAAAGTATTCCAAAATAAAATTTCCCTGATGATTAGAAAAAATATATTAAATTACTCACCACTGTGAACATTACCAGCAAATTATTTGAACAGAGATTTAAACAAATTCTTTGATACAGCCATACCAACACCAAAAGCTTTAATATAGCAAGAGAAGTGTAGAAGCTGAGTCAGCAATTGTTTTGCTAATGCAACAAGTGAACACTCCACATATGGATGTACACTATCAATCTCAAGTTCAAAAACATATATGGAGATTAAATGAAACTCTAAAGCCAAAATAGAAGTGCTACATAGTATATAGGATAGAGTTAAGGAATGAATCAATGCTACACTATAATTCTAACTATGGTAGCAGTGAACAGTAGTTTAATTCAATAATACACACTCACAGTAGCTTACAATCCTGTAGTAATCTGGTTATCCTGAGTATTTTCTTTTAGCAATTTCTCTTGTGATCAACAAATGCTGTCTCAATTGAAGGTGTTCTGGTTGAAGAGGGCTATAAGACGAGTTGTTACTGAGAGACGAGGACCTAACAGATGTTGGGTTTGGACAAAGTTATTCCAGGTAAAGGAATATAAACTAGAAATGTCAATGAGGTTGCTGAGGATGCTAGCCAAAGGCATATGATTGAAGGCACTAGGTTGTTGAGGATGCTGGCCAAATGCATATGATTGAATGCACTAGGTGTTTGAGGATGCTCGAGGATGTGCGCTGCGGTTAATGATGTGTGGTGAGTTTCTGAAGATGTGTAAGGAGGATGCCCATCCGCTAAGAGAGGTCTTATCGTCATGGAAGAAGTCAGCAAAGCAGTAGTCTTCAATGATGTTTTGTGTCATTAATGCTATAATTATTAAATGGGCATATATAGACTTAGTAG
The DNA here is from genome assembly GCA_037974815.1 of Kaempferia elegans. Lineage (NCBI taxonomy): Eukaryota > Viridiplantae > Streptophyta > Magnoliopsida > Zingiberales > Zingiberaceae > Kaempferia > Kaempferia elegans. The sequence goes on along the minus strand of JBBPFQ010693458.1, from coordinate 4,555 downwards.
TAATCCTCTACACCTAGAACTGTTAATGTGAGGCTAAACTCAGTAACCAATATCACTTTATTAATCAAGTATCACTGTCCTTGCTTTGTAAATGTGTTGCTCTGGTGTCAAGGAGTTAATGCTTGTGTGCTTTATGAAAACTTTATTTATGTTTTTTGGTTTTAATCATAACTTGTTCCATATATTCTAGTTACACAACAAGCTTAATATAGATCCAAATCTTACTTCAACTTGAGGGGAATGTTAAATGTATAAGTTATTGTAATCATATGTAGTGGGTTTAGTTTCATATTGTTCGTATTAGGCATATGGTCAAGTTGATTCTATATACTTTGTAATAGTTTTCTTACAAAACAAGGAATACAATCTTGCGCTAGTTATGGCAGCTTCCTGGAAAGTGTGATCGATGTCCTCTTGTTACCATTTTTTTTTCCTTTTGGCAATGCAGTTATTTTCTTATGACATTGACTACAACCCTCGACAAACCTCCAGGAGTACATGCATGAACTATTTTTCATGTCTTTTTTAACTATTTATATGATAAAGCATGCTATTACACCAAATTTAGCCAACTTCATATTTGGTATTTCTGAGCAATGAATAGTAGAATTGCTAAAGTTCATTTTTCCATCAACGTGAACAAACAAAAATCCTTCACTGAGGGCCCTAAGTGGGATGTTAATTTTATAATATATTCCATTTCTACCACCTTCGTCTTTAGTTTTTATATGTTCTACATAATGTCTGTAATGCTGCACCACCAACCACGAGTGGAAGAGAAATAGATCAGCCATTGTTGCTGAAGAATTTCAGCTAGACTGTCTCCATGTTTTAACATAATATACTTGCATACTTTGCTCTTAATTTGGAAGGAGTATGGATAGGGTGCCCTTTAATGCATGCCTTTACAACTAGGTTTACTATTTTAATGCTCAGCTATTTATGAAAAATTTTATTACGTTATGTGCATTATTGATTATCAGCGTATTACTATATGACATTAAAATATATCATTTAATAATATAATATTCTTAGATTATCTGATCTGATCTGGTATTGATTGTTTATAAAATATGTTAATAATCTAATATTGTCTATTAAGTGTACATGTGATATTAATAGTACTTTGACGCTTGCTATTAATAACTGTATTTAAATGAAATTAACTTATTTGAATTATTGATTTAAATAATAATTAGCAATTAAATATTAGGTAATTAATTTTTTCTAAATTTGTTTTAAAAGTGTCCGCAGCAAGAACTATCCGATGACTTAAATTGTCTGCTTTGAAGAAATCAACATTTCTTCCCCTTTCTCTTCAGTCTTCATTATTTCATTAACTGTTCATTTCTTTTATGTATCATCATTGGTTCTCATTTTATATTTCATCTTTTGTTGCACGTTGCAGTAGTTTATAATTGAAACAGAACAATTGACATGGACCTTGATAATCTGGGATTGTGGTCCTATTTTAAATAGCAAACCTGATCAATGTTATGAAAATAAAACTAGAGCTTGATTGACCATTTATGCCATTCATATGATAGATAATAGTCTTTGACACGAGCCAATTATGCAGTGTTTTTAAAACTGGACCCACTGGTCTCAATCGGTTAAACTGGGAACCAGCAATAAATCCGATCTTATTTGATTGGCAAACTGTATGTTGTAAAAATTGGTTAAAACTGGTAGTTGACTCCTATTGACTCTTTGGTTTGGTGGTTGTGTTACCCTCCCACAAACGTGGCAGTTCAACTTGGTGTTGGCACAAACTTACTTTTTTTTTTATTGTATCAGTTAGTATGAGTTTATATACATAGGGCATGGATTTAATTCTGTTTATATATATATATATATATATTATGGTTATCCGATTCGACCAGTTCAGTCAGTATCAGTTATCCTGTTGGATTGCTCTTCGGTCCAATTTTCAGACCATTGCATTTATGCCATAAATACTTTAGCCATTCAATGCACGGTCGTAATTGTTCTCCATAAAAATTAATGGAATAATCTTGTCGTAAAATATCTTATTTTCTAATGCGTAACCATATTAAATTTTATATCTTTTAGAGTTGGTTTCTCTCTTACTAGTTAGAATGTGATTTATAAAAAGGGTAAATTACATATGTAAAATCGTTGAGCCTATCTTTCCATCTGAAATTTACATGTATAATAGTTCATTTAAACAAAGAAATACCTAAAATTTTCATCTTTCCAGAAGCTTTTGATGTATGTTGCCAGGATGGTGGATAACTGTAAATAAAGTTTCATACACATGCTATGCTGTGGGTGGACTGCATAATGTACTCACACCTTTTGAAACCTTGTTTTTGAGTTGTATTTGATGTTGCAAATGAACTAGGACTGTCTTGTTAATTAGGCACCTCTAGAAAACTAGAGGTATTGGGACTTTGAATTGTTCCTCAATGGCATCCTTTGCTGTCGCAATCTAATCTAGCAATTAAGCAAAGCCATCGATATGACTCATTGGAATTCTATAAAGTATTGTTTTGCAAGTTTATTCATCTTTTTTCTCCCCTTGGTTTTAGCTTTCTTTGTCATAGTTATTGTTGTATGTTAACTCCTGCTGTCTTATTATTGCAGCTTGAGAACAGAGCTGATAAACCGAACACAAGTTTATTATGATCACGACCCACTGTCTTCAATCATGTGGATTTCAGATTTTGACAGTCATCCCTAGAGTTCATTCTTTTTGCAAGCCTTTGGCATATAGATTTTAGGAGTTTCTTCATCGCCAACGCGAACCTTTATTGATTGTCTCTGACATCATGTATAGTATAATACTTCTGAAAGCTATTGTCTAGCAGGAAATGAAGTTTATTCGGTCCTCTATAGCCAAAGATACTATATGTTTGGAATCTGTTTATATCAGTAATCCTTTGTATCGCCCAGATGGTCGTTTTGGGTTATCGTTTAAAGTAGGAATTCTACTAGTGATGAATTTTGAGTTTCATCTATTTATTTAAAATATGCTATCCAGCTATCCTTCCATTTGTCACAACATTAAATACCTTGTCGAAGTTAACAAGGGATTAAATTAGATAGTTTTTTAATTCATCAAACTGTTAACAAGACGGTGCAGTCCTCCAATAGAAAAAAAAAATTGATTAAGCAAGTCAGGTAGTATACAATCAATTTGATTATATGAAAATTTTTTACTGGTTGTCAAGAGTAAATTGGGAAGTTTTTGCATTGATAGCTTAGAAGTTTAGTAAATTTTTAGTAAATTGGGAACCAACACTTCCTCTAGACCATTTTCTCGTGTCTCATCCAAGAGAAAATTTTCTCTAACCAACACTTCCTCGTGTCCCATCTAAGAGGACATTCTACCTTCATCTCTTCTTCTAGCCGCGTTCCTACCGATGATTAGTCCGTTGAAGAGCAAACTTCGCTCTGATACTATTTGATAGGGCATAATTGTACGGCTAGAGCGGTCGTCTTCCCTACAAGGTTAGTCTACACAGCGGAAATACAAATAAATAAAAACTAACACTAAGAAAGACACACCGATGTACGTGGTTCGGAGATGAAACTCCTACTCCACGGCTGTCCGTAAGGTGGACGATCCTTGATCCGTCGATGGATGAGTCCCCGGAACCTCCGGCTATCCCTTGTCGCTCCTTGTGGGTGGAGAAACCTTGCCAGAAACCTCCGAGCACTCTCGGAAACACACGCACAAGATTAAACTACTAATCTGGGGTTAACTACTTCAGATTTCGTCAACCCAAGCAAAGCACACAAGCTTTGCTTAAATAAAGAGGCTGAAAACACTCAGCCTCGACATAAGTTGCCTGCTCCAAAGAGCAGGCGACTGCCCCTCTCACAACGGTTAGTTCAGCGCATAGAAAATTAGTCAACGGCTAGTTGAGCAGTCACCTGCTCCCTGGACCAGGCGATTGGTCCAGACGACTGCTCAACAACCTCTTGGTCACTCGACCAATCTTTCTGTGCTTCTGAATTCGCCTAACAGTCGCTTAATATCACCACCAGTCGCCTGGTCATATTACCAGGCGACTAGTCAAACCCTAACACAAGGGTTTTCACCCCGAGTGCTCGTCCTCGTTCGACCAACCTAGACCTAGTCTTCTAGCCATCTTCCATCAATCTTGAGTCCCTCGGATGCCTCCCCATCCTTCGCGTCTGCCTTCTGGATGTTTCCATCAGCCTCGGTCATTGTTATCAGACTCTTCCATTGGGCTTACGCTGCCAAGACTACACACTTGGACTTTACGCTGTCAAACACACATGTCAAACCTATGTTGGACTTATGCTGCCAAGATTACATACTTGGACTTATGCAGCCAAACCTAACTTAGGCTTTCTCCTTTGCCAAGTTCCATCTTGGACTTTACCTGCTGTACCTGTCTTTTGCATACTCACCATGCATATTAGAACAGTAATAAACCTAACTTAAACTTTTATCCAAACATCAAAAGCTAGCCACAAAGATTACTCCAACACAAATCACTCTCCATGTTAACCATTTTTGATAATTCAATTAGAAGCAAATTCTTCAGTCTCTTCCTGTTGA
>JBBPFQ010693351.1:0-14949 GCA_037974815.1 Kaempferia elegans | reverse complement strand
GTGGAGGAGAGGGCGCTAGGGCAGTCCGAGAAAGGAGGAGAGGGCGGCCGAGAGAGGAGGAGAGGGAGGAGGAGAGGGCGCCGAGAGAAGAGGAGAGGGAGGCGAAGGGTGGCTGTGCGATCGCGAGGAGAGGGCTGCGCTGATCGCGAGAGAAGGAGAGGCAGAGCGCAGGGGAGTGATCGCGAGGGTTTAATGGGAGAAAGGGTAAACGCGACATTTGACGAGAGAGAGGAGAAGCGGAGCGCCAATTCTCAGCATAAATCGGACCACTTTTGATCGGATTTACTTTGAGTGAAAAGTAGGAAATTGGAATTCAATTCCCTACTAATTCTTTACTAAAATTTGATACCAAAAGATGGAATTGAATTCCAATTCTTGATAGAATTTAATTCCATCTGATACCAAACCGGGTGTAAAAGAGTTGTTAGTGAAACAATGGGAAAGAGGCTCATTAATTAAAAAAAAAAAAAAATTATCGAAGAATCGTAAACCATAATAATCAATGACTCTGGAAATCAATATTTAAATAACCTAATAAATATCAACATATCAACAACTCTTTTGAGAAGAATTACAAACCAAGTTAAATGGGAAAATGTACAGAGGCTTTGAGCAATCAACAGCAAGGATACCCGAAGATAAAACACTCTCTGTGGATTGTCTTGACGCTGAACTAAACTCTTTTGAGTTCACAACATTTCCTGGGAGCGTCGGACTGTGCGGCTTACTTTTTTCTTGAATTCATTCCTTCGATCTCTCCAGTCCTTCTGCGATGCAATTGGAAGTGTATCAAAGCAATGTACAATAATATCAAGTCTAAAAATTCGAAACAATCAACGGTGAGGGGTATACCACAAGTCCTAATTTGTTAAATATTTGATAATGTTGAGGGAATGATTGTAACTGTGAAAGTTTGCTACAGCTAGAAAGAATCACAGCTTTGTTTGAAAGAATCAATTACTAAAGGATACTAAAGCCTCAAATCTCAAGAATCAGTTTCTACTATAACAAGAAATGAAAGTTTCTTCTGAATTTCTTGATTCGATGAATGCCCTGATAAGTTTTCATGTGAGGTAATTCAGGGTTGAGTTAATCACTAGAAATGACAGATGATCAGTATGTCTAAATGTAACTGATCATCACTTATAATTGCTTACTTGTAGAACACTAACTTAACAGTGATCATCACTTGATGCTCTCCTATACGATTCTCTCCTACATCAGAATGTAATAAAACAAAAGGTAGAGATATCAGAGAAAGACTCAAAATAAATTATCGAGGTTGAACAAAAACTCAATAGATGTCAAATGGACTACTATCTGAAGTTGTCGTGGCATGCATGCCAGGTTAAAGTTTGAACAAATAGCAGAAAAATCCAAAATGGTGTTGGTTGGACGACTGATTAAGATTTTGCTGATAAGAGAAACAAGGAAAGAAAAAAAAGAATGAGAATAAGTTGGATTTCAGCTAGCCACAGTGGCAAAGAATGATTTTGCAGTTGCTTTCACAAATAAGCACATTTATGGGGCATAGAATAAAATGCATGGAATGATAGTTAAGTTTCAGCTTTGCTTACTGCAGCTTCAACATTTGCAGGAGATTCATCATTTGGACTAGATAGCATAGAAATAATACTCAAAACTATGCTCTCAACCTGCATTTTGAGATCAAAGACCCATATTTTAGAACATAAACAAACTCCAATTAATAAACAGTTGTAGAAGAAAAACTGCATCCATTAACCAATTATTTTCCTGACGTGTAGCTAGCAAAAATAAAACAAACAGCAAATGAACATGAATTTTTTTTAATATGATAATCATGTAAATCAGACATCAAAATTACATTATATCAACCAATAGAGTACAAGTACTTTGAAATTAATTTGGGTTTACTTTTTAAAAGCTATTTATAAGGTGTAAAGTTAGTTGAAATTACTAGAAAATTTAATTTATTGATATACATATCTATTTGTATCAGTTTGCCTCATCATAATTTACCATGTTTGTATTTTGTCATCTCTGCACTGTGAAGGAATAGAATATTGAGAAATATTTTTTTATATCAAATAGATTACCATCTCATTCCGTTAGGAGCCTCTTTAGACTGTCTAGTTATGACAATTTGCCCCGCTCCTATCAAGAACGCGTCCAGATTGTGGCTGCATATGTGGTGCACCGTGGGGATAAGAATTTTTTTTCCTCCCTCGCCCTGCACCATCCTGCTTCCTATATGGGACAAGCTGGGAATTGAAATACACGATCCCTCCTATTCTGCTCCATTATCATCCTTGTGTCTGTCTTATATTTTGGAGGGAAATTACTTGAGAAAATGAGACCGATATATTTTCTTCTCTATCTTATTCCTAGTGATAATAGAGAAAGTGTGGTTTCCAATAAAGAAAGGTGAACTTCATGAAGTTTGAGTGACTTTATGATCAAGGGCCTCATTATCCTTTTGAAATTTCTATGCTGTCTTGGTTTTCATTTAGTACCCTTGTTTTCTAAGAAATCATATTACAAATAAATAACTCAGAAGTCATAAACAGCAAGGAGACACACTAAGCATTGCACTTTTCTACTTACACCTTAGTTTACATAAATGTTCAATGATCTAGTACGCAGTGCATTATTGATTTTTTTTTTTTTTTCATATTGCTTGTAATTAGAAATTTCAGAGTTACATGACAATGTCTTAGTTTTAAATACAAGAATCTTAACTTTATGACAATGAGAATAAGATCAACAAGAATCCCAACTATTAGTGGTAAGAAAAATGAAAATAAGATAATAATAATAACATATCAAAACATTGTAAAATACAAAATTACAAGTTGCAATTTGCAATAAAAGATAGTACCGTGTGCACAGGTGACCAACGCTCACTAGCAAGCTCATAACCATTTGGGTCATCACCAGGAGGGTGAAGAATAGAAATGCAAACACGACCATCCATATAAACTGCACATTGTTGATGCATTCATTGATACGGATCATCTAACAATAAGAAAAACTAAAAAGGAATATGATTCGGTGAGCACAAATATATTTTCACCGTTAGGATGCCACATCTCTGATGTAAATCGAACTGTAGGAGGACTGTTGGGATAGTTGGATGGAAAGCTCATAATTGCATTAAAATAACCACCATCACTGCAAGTATTTGATAGAAAGCAAATTGAAAATCAAGTTTAAACGTTGGATGAAAGGGAAATTGGTGCATCCCTTGCATTATAATGAAATGCAAAACGCGGTGGAGTCACATATGAATATCATTAGTCACTTGCCCTTTTCAAAAGATTGATAAAGATTAAACTACCCTAACAAAGAAATACTACTTGGGTGTTGTTCATCCACTGTGGTTGTATAAAAACTCAATTTGGGAAAAAACAAACTTAAATGCATCCCCCTTCGCGCATAGCCCATGAAGTGGATCCATTGGCCATCCATTGGCATACGATTAATCGCAGGTGCACACTATTGTGCGGTTGGAATGAAATTTTGTAGTGGACGGCATGATCCTTCAAAGACTGTTTGCATTAAGGAGTGCCTCACACAAAGTTTCCTCTTTAATTTGCCCACTACGTTACCGATTTGATGGGCCAAATCATCCAGTGTTGTCTGTAATTAACCTAATTATTACATAAAGCTTGGGATCTACAATTTATCATTCACCAAAAGAGCTGGAGGCAGAAAAATGATTTCTAGCCAAAAGATTAAATTCAATCTTGAAATTAGACAATATAACCAATCTGAACTAATAAAGAATTAATATAACATTCGTAACAGCATGGCGTTTTAATCACTTGAATGCATAAAAAAGGGGGAAAAAACGTTCAACTACGAAATATAGAATATTTAATGGAAAAATCCCACGACGCCAATGAAGAAGAAAAGGAACAATTTTGAGAACAGCACAATCAATCCCGAAACCAATCGATCACAAATCCTATTAGTATTGATATGAACCACCAAAACAAGCAGCGGTACATAATTCGAAATACGGACCTTTTGTTAACTGAATGCTCAAATATAAAAGAGGAAGAAAAATTAAATACGGAAAAAACAATTGTGCCAAAATCCCAGGACGCCAATGAAGAAGAAAAGAAACAATTTTGAACAAAGCACAATCAATCCATCAACTAATAAACACAAGCCCTGTTAGCCTTGAGTCGATCCGTCCAATAAGAAGCGACATAACATGTGAAATAGCAGGGCGCCGATCAAGAAAAAAAGGAATTATTTTGAACGAAATACGATCGATCCATCCACCAACAAACCACGACTCCGAAACGATCACTCACTATAACGTGTCCGGTGGCCCGATGATCGTAACGTTCCACTCGAAGACGTTGCTGTCGTCGACCAGGCCAGCAGAGAAGCCGTCGACAGGGTTCTTCGCGAGATCTGAGAAGAAAAGAAGAAAAAGAAAGAAAGTCGTAAGCCGCAAGAAAACCCCCAATCGAAAACCAGAAAACGCGACGAGCAAGAACCACAGAGCGATCGGACTGAAGGATCGAGATGCTTACCGCGGAGCTGCTTTTGCAACAGGAGGCTAGCCTGGCTAGCTGCCGCCATCCAAGAGGAAGAGAGCAATGGATCGACAAAGGAGAAGGGTTAGATAGATGGATTAGGGAGCCTTATATAGGATTGATCGAAGCAAAGAAGGAAGATAGCAATTGGGAAACAACAAATATTCCCGAGGAATAAGATATTTTTTTTTCAATAAATATTTTTCTTTACATCTCTTAAAAACTCTTTTTTTTTTTTAAATTTAGATATTTGTTTTAAAATATGATTTTTAAATCAATTTTTTAAATGCAAATTACAACGGGACAATTTTTTTTGGTCGATTAAATAATGTACGATTCTTTTTTAAATATATTTTGAGGGTCTTTCCTCGAAAACAAGGACAGAATACGTTGTCCAGTCAAATCCAATTTGTTTGACTTTTCAACCATGGTAAAGTTGATAAAAAGAGTTTGACTTTCAACAATAGGGAACTTGAGAAATAATGATACCAAATTATACATAATATGATCTAATATTTTAAAAGGATAATAATAAGTCGAATGCTATTTAATCAACTAAGTGCTTGCGTTGCCAAATAATTTATCATAAAATAATAACTAAAATAGATACACATGGCGCGTGCATATATATATTACCCTACACATCCGCCTGTGCATGATACACGTGGATGCATAAAAACGCCTTCCCGCCCACTCTGGAAGCACCTTCCATACACCTAAAGGGAAGGGAAAGACACCTTCTATGCACCTGAAGGCGTCTTCCCTCACACTCGACCATGCGCGTCGCACACGGGCGAATGTGCAAGATAATAATTTCAATATAAAAAAAAATTATCCTACACACTCGTCCAGCGCGTCACACACGGACGAGTGTACAAGATAATAATTTCGTGTATATATATATATATAGATTGAATTTGGAGATGCTAACAGATATTTAACCCATCTAATTATCAATAATAGGGGCATTTCCATTAATCATGATCTGCGTATGGAAAAAAAATAATTGAAAATTAAATAACAACAAATGCCAAGTAAACACATACTCAAGCTTAGGGCTGTAAATGAATCAAACATTCGTGAACAAGCTCGGTGTTCGACTTGGTAAGAGCTTGTTTATGTTCGTTCAATATATACAAGATCAATTAAATAATAAGCTTGAACAGCTCGTTAACTTAAACAAACAAGCTTGAACACATATGTGTTCGGCTCGTTAACGTTCGTAAACAACGTTCGTGAACGCCGTTTGTGAACACCGTTCTTGAACACCATTTATTAATAAATTTTTATCAACATGCTAAATAAACAAAAGAAAATAATAAAAAAGTTTGAATTATCAAACTCATTAAACAATTAAACAAACAAAAGTCTCAAACAATCAAACAAGCTTAAATTGAAAACTTCATAATATCTAAACGAACCAAGCTCAAATCAAGCTCGAACCAAGCTCAAGCCAAGCTTGAATTAAGAGCTTGATAACATATAAATGAACCAAGCTCAAGCCAAGTTTCAAACAAGCTCAAGCTTGTAAAAAATAAACCAAGCCAAGCTTGAACAATCATTTCAAAAGCTTGGTTCATTTTAAGCTCAGCTCGGCTCGGCTCGATTACCTTATCAAACAAGCTTGAACACCCCAAAGCTCAGCTCGGCTTGACTTGTTTACAACCCTAGCTGTAGGGATACTTTAAACACCCATTAAAGTAATGTCATAATTGGTTGAGTAAACCTTGCCACCCAAACATGTGCAGGCATTAATTCAATAATATCTGCCACCTGGAGGCCCTGCTTTCTCCAGGCAGCTGGATCAAACAAGATAATGTTCTCAAATTACTATTCGCACATGCTTCATTCCATCATTTTATGCATTTTTTTTTTGGATTTCTCATAAAATGAAAATGAAAAAACTATTTGGCTGCTATTAGGCTTGGCAAACTATGTTTTGAATTTCTTTGAATTTTAGTTTATCTATGTGAGTTTCTGATCCTCAGATGTATTGTTTATTCTTGTTTTCCAGTTTGTATTGCATATTACATGACCAAGAATATATGAACCAAATCAAACTGTGTTGGATTATTAGCTGTGAGGATAAGATTCCTTGTCCCCATCCAATTAATTATTGTATAAAACACAAATATTTTAAAAAAAAAACATTACATAATTATTATCTATACCCCACTTGCAGCAACAAGAATCCATTGGAATGTCAAGGCAACAAGAAATTACATAGAGAGAAATGGCAGCTTAGTTTATCTCTATGAATTATCAAGAACCCTATCCCCAACTATTCAGACACACGGCAGAAAGACCCATTGGGGACTGAGAAACAACAAGAAATTTCTTGGGAAAACGTGGAAGGGTTTTGTTCTATGAATTTGAACACGAATATATTATTATTGAGGTCTCCTCGCCATGAATGCCTTTTCTATCAAGGTGAATTGAAAAACATTTTTTTCATTTGCTCTGTTGGTGATAAGAGTTCATTAAAATAATCATAGTATAATAAATAAATGCAATATATTTTGATGGATGATGAGGTCGAACTTCTAGGATTCTTTGATTATTGAATTTAATGCAAAAGTTGGCATTTTGAAATTTTCTTTTAAAAAAAAAGGAAAGAGAGAGAGAACTGAGTGGTTAATTCAAGACTTGTACTATAAATAGCAGGGAAAATACAGTTGGAGGAAGATAAGGAAGGAGGAGGAGGTCTTTTGATCCTTCTTCCATTTTTCCTCTCTTCCTTCGTGTTCTTCATCATTCACCATTTGAATTTTGAATCCAGAAGAGGAAGAGGCAGCAGAAGAACCAACAGAAAAGAGCATTTTTTTTGTTCTTTTCGGGAACAGAAATGGTGAGGCTGTCTATCGGAATCCTGGGGCTGACAGAGCTCTTCATCAGTGCAGTGGTGCACCTGCTTTTTGGGTTGTACATCTTCAGCTCCGCGCTGGCTTCCGACCTTTCCCAGGCGGTCACCGACTGCCTTCTGCCCAATGTCTTCAACCTCAGTGTTGGGGAGAGGATTACAGAGGGAAAGACACAGCCTCCGGTGGTGCTCGAGGGCTCACCGCCGCCTATCGTGTTGGTGCACGGTATCTTTGGATTCGGAAAAGGGGTATAGGCTGCATGCTGTGCTGTCTTGCTTGGCGACGGTGCTGTTGCCTCTTCAGCGATTGATATCATGCTAAATCAGGCTTTTGTTTGGGATGCAGCGGCTTGGCGGCTTGTCGTACTTCGCCGGGGCAGAGAAGAAGGATGAGCGTGTTCTGGTCCCGGATTTGGGATCCCTAACCAGCATCCATGACAGGTACTTCTTTTCAAATCAATTGATTCCATTTCTTCCCTTCTTTTCAGAGAAAATATGAAGAAATAAATGCATGTTTTTTCCTCTTTTTTGCTCTATTTGTGATATCTTCGAGCACAGGGCAAGGGAACTGTTCTACTACTTGAAGGGAGGGCAAGTGGACTACGGGGAGGAGCATAGCAGCATCTATGGGCATTCACAACTTGGGAAGATTTATGAACAAGGTAAGCTAAAACTGAAATCAAATGGACATGAAGCTTAAACTGTTCTAGTTGACATTAAAGTTTCCTGTTCGTTTGGATCTTTTGATTCTGGTTTGGATCCAATTCCTATTGGAAAGGAATTCCTCAGAGTTCTTGCATTTGGACATCATAAAATGAGAATTTATGTTTGGTTTTCTATATTTGAATTATGGATATATTTGATTATAGAGCTCTTTAGTCTCATGAATCCTTGAGAATTCTCAAACAAAAATGATAGATTTAATTTGATTGGATTTCTTAGTCTGAAATTGTTGAAATATAGAATCCTAATTCCCACTTATTCACTCACCAACCATAGAAAAATCTGGTATAATATTAGAACTAGATTGTTGATCCTATAAATTCGATGGTCCAACACAAGTTGCTAGGCTTACTACATTTGCTTGGATTGCAGGGCACTATCCTTCATGGGATGAACACCATCCTCTCCATTTTGTAGGCCATTCAGCAGGTGTTCAGGTCGTTAGGGTCTTGCAGCAGATGCTTGCAGACAAGGTGTTTTACTTTCTCCATTGATGTATAATATTTATTTCTTGTTTTTTTTCCTAGCATGGTTTGTGAATCACGCATTTTTTGTGCTGCAATAGGCATTCAGTGGCTATGAGACTTCAGAGGACTGGGTTTTGAGCCTCACTTCTTTATCCGGCGCACTGAATGGAACGACTAGAACTTACTTTGATGGAATGCAGTGAGTAACTTGTTCATTCTTTAAGAAGTAATAATGTACTTGCTTTGAGTTCTTGACAGACACCTCTGTTTGATCTTGTTTCTAGGCCAGAGGATGGGAGGTCCATGAAACCCATATCATTGCTCCAGATTTGTCGCTTGGGTATTATCATCTATGATTGGCTGGAAATTTCATGGCTTAAGAACTACTACAACTTTGGATTCGATCATTTTCGTATGGGATGGAGGAATACTGGCATCTCAGGTCTGGTTGATCTACTTTTAGGAAACACTGGGCCTTTCGCTTCAGGGGATTGGATCCTACCCGACCTCACAATTCAAGGCTCAATCCAGCTTAATTCAGGACTTCAAACCTTCCCCAACACGTTCTACTTCAGCTATGCGACTAAGAGAACAAGAAGGGTGTTTGGGTTCACAATACCCTCCAGTGTTTTGGGTATCCACCCAATGTTATTTCCTCGAGTCTTGCAGATGTGCCAATACCGATTCCCTCGCAATGCTCTGCTACCTTGCAAAGGCTACTGGTGAGTCAGAAACTAATTTGTTCATGTATATCGTTCAGACTTCAGATGAGATTTATGGTCTGAAACCAATTTGTGATTCTTTGGATCACTGGAGCAGCGATGAAGATTGGGAAGACAATGATGGAGCTATAAATACAATATCCATGACTCATCCTCGCTTGCCTATAGAACACCCGAACAAATTTGTTGCAGACGACTCAAAATGCCATCCTTTACAACCAGGAATATGGTTTGCTCTCCTGCACTTCATTATCATCTTTCATTATTGTATTCAATCTTAACATAATTGCAAGTTGAAAAGTAGTGTTGCCAATGAGATTCATCACGGGGATCATAGAATTCAGCTTAGTTCACAAGCTTTCTTCATATCGTTGCAGGTACTACAGGATGCTTGAAGCCGATCACATCCTTTTCATTGTGAATCGGGACCGAGCAGGGGTACAGTTTGATCTATTATATGATGGCATATTTCAAAGATGCAGAAAACACATCTTTCGAAACAGCACACCAGTTTTACCCAATGATAATGGTCAATGATCGAAAAACCACTTCGAGTAGGCACAATTAGAGGCAGTAAATAGAACCAGCTACCACACCTCAATGTTATTCAATTTTACTATACATGTGCTTGAGCTTCAGACACTTTGGGCCATTACTAGACGAATCTAACAAAACCAGTTGCATTCAAACGTTTGTCTACAAGATGCAGTTGAATCTAGCAAGTTAACTTTTCTCATTTTTTAGAATTTAGTATGAGGGAATTTATCGAGAATCTAATTGAATTTTTTTTTCATGAAGAAACTCAAAATATTACAAGATATCTTCCTTTCAGCTGTTTCTGTGGCAAATAGAAGGGGAAAAAAAAATCTAAAAATATCATTAAAATGGATAACCATGCCTATAATATCACTTGAATCCATTGCAATGTAGACCATTGCGGCACAAGCAATTTGTTTTTCTTAGTACAATAGAAGGCAAAGATTGAATGTAAAGAAAAAACAACAAAAAAATGTAAGAACAGCCAGAATTATAAAATGAACTAATGGTAAAACATAGTTGAAGCAAGCTAAGGAAAGATCTGGCACAACAAGAATCAGTGAGATTGATTCTGACTATTCACGAGTTCAGTTTTGCAACAATCACCGACAAACAGAAATCACAAACAAATCAGTAACATAATTGTGTTAACGAGTCTGTCCAACATAACAGAGGCTCCATATACCAAGTACAAAGTTATAGCTAGAACCATCGCCAAACTAAGTTTATATTACTAATAGATTTGGAGGAAAACCAGAAAAATTGGAGGCAAGTGTTCAGAGCAGCTGGTTTTCCTATTCTGGATTCATTTAAAAATGTTGCCAGTCAGCACTCACTTGGGGCTGCAATGGTTTGGTCACTAGTGAGATTGATGAGCACGTACAAATGAAAATGATAGGAACTGAGACTGACCTGTAGGATCGTGACCTCGACGGGCTCTGTTCATTAACCTCAGGACCTGGAGATTGATGTTCAGACCTCTTAGACCTGTGATCCCTATCATCAGCTGACCCATAATCCCTACCATTCAGAGATGGAGAAACTGATCCCAGCGGAGAGTAGTAATCGCGGCCACCCCTTCCATTGCCCCTGCATATGAATAATTATTCAGAAGAACGGCATGTTATGCGAGAGTATTTGCTAATCTCACTGGGAAGTGGCATTGGGTATGAGGTCAACAGTTTGCTAATGATACCAGAAAGTAAAAGAACAACTATCTGATACTCTCTGTTACGAACATTATACATTATCTGCCGCACAGGTTCTTAAGCATCATCTCCAACTTGATATGTTGGAAGAATTAATCTTTACCTGGAACATATCACAACTCCTGAATTATATGGAAGTTTGATCCAAGCGTGTTTTATTCTCTTATTGGTGTACTTGATTATTGAACAGCATCGACAGCTCTTTGCGTCAACTTTCTTAGGCCAAAATTATCTTACTTTCATCTCATGCATGACAACCATCAAGAAGATCATGCTCTCTTCACAGGAGATCATGGTATTTTCGCTTTGAGCTCTTTTCATGAATCTCTCTTTTGACTTTGTAAGCTCTAATTTCTTTTTCTAACTGGATGGTATAAAACAATCAAACAGACAATTAAGAAAGTAAAATACGAATGGAAAGTTTTTTCTATTGAGGTAACAGAAAGTTAAAATGGACTTGTATCTCTACCAAGCCATGTAATCAGTGATCTACAGCTGTTGAAGATGAAGACTAACTGAAACTTCCTCATAGCTTTCAAATTAGGTGATCAATACGTGAACAACTTTACTGTCACTTCCTCTTTACTTTTTTTTACTAAAGCGTTGGTTCTTTACATACTCGTTTCACTTTTACAATCTGCATGAACATGGAAAAGGCTATAAAAATCAATAGAAGTTCATCCAAAAAGCAAGACATTCATACGAGATTGGCCAATTTTCTAGTGATTACCCACCATTATCCAATTTGGATAAAAAAGAAACCCAAATCTAATTTTTTAAATGACTAAATATTTAACACTAAATCCAATTATTAATTGTGCTATTATGACTGGTTGTATTTGTGAAATAGACTATTGGTGAGCTATGGGCCTCTTAGAGGAATACAGGAGGCTACTGAACTAAAGCCAATGAAGCCACTAAAAATTCTCAAATTGTAATATTGCAGTTTGGATGATTGAGGCCTCAATGGATGTAGGTAATCCCAGGGCTAGTAAAGTCTGTCGATATCTAGAGAAACGTTTCAAGGTCTATTGGGTCTTGAAAGAAGGGTTAAAATGAAACCATCCAGTCTAAGAGAGATAGCATGAGTTATGTATATAATGATGTTATTTATTTACAATCATGAACAAGTGGTTTATGTTACAAATCAGTTTAAACAATTAATAAAATAAATGTCATTGCTTAGATTTTCTTGGTATGTCAGATATTCAAAGAGTCTAATAAAATATTCCATACAGGTAGAAGTTTCTCCTAAATTTCAATAACAAGAACCAGCAGTTTATTCTTAATAACAGAGAGGAGGAATTCTGCACCCAACCCTATAAGGGCTAGCAGCTTTTTTTAAACAAACATGCAAGATTGCAAATCTGTATATTGTGACAAACCTTGAATCGTGCCTGGGAGTGGGAGAATGTGAATATGCTGCTACAGACAAAGATCCATTATAAGTACATTTAAGCAGACATAGAAACTGGATGACTTATGAATACCATGCAATGATACTACAGAATACTAACAGCGATGTCGTTGTCTGGGAGACCTGGACGGAGACCGCCAGTGTCGTCCTCCTCCCATATGTCTATCACTGCAGAAGTATAATTTCATTATTATGCAAATTCATTGAGGCAACTAAATTAACCAAAAGGTATGAAAAATGATAGTAGCAGAAAGCATAAATAAGCACACCTAGTCCGTGTTATCTTGCGCATTTCTTGCGGAGTTTTCCTATTTTCTTCAGCATAGACAATTGAAATTTCACGGCCACCGATAATCTGACGATTCATATGCTGCTTAGCTACTGCAGCATCTTCTGCATAGCGGAATTTGACGAATCCAAAACCCCGTGGCTCGCTACAATAATAGAGCAACAAAATCAGAGTACATTACTGCAGTAAATGACAACCCACAAGAGGACCAAATCCCTTTTCTCTTTATAGTTAACATAAAGTTGTTTGTTTGTGGTCCTAGAATATCCTTTTAACTATATTAGAATGACAATGATCCACAATGATAGGGCAAATAGAGTAGCCTTCAACTGCATGGAAAAGAATCCCTATCCACCAGGTGAGGGGAGAGTGAGAAACCAACCATCCTGGTTTATACTTTTATTACCCTTTTGCAATAGTATCTTTAACCTTTACCATTTGCTTTTCTTGTTTTTATCAATTTCAAAGTGGGAAAGAGTATTTAAAGTTTATTTCATAGGTTAAACTTAATACAAACAATCTAGCATTCCATTTTTTCCTGGACTGTAAAATTTTGCAATTTTTAGCAATTCATCTAGCAGTGGCAAAACACTTTCATCATGCAAACTTACCAAATTTGATCATTTAAATATTTATCAATAAAGCATTAAAAAATGTGGTAAAACAACGAGGAAAAGGCTATTGGATGAACAAACATATTCAATTTTTGTAGGCACTTTTTGAAGAAACTGTTTCAAAAAACCAATCCATGTTAAAAATCCAATAAAGCAACAGTTTGCATCTACTACTCTTAGTTTCACTCTTATTTCAAGGTTCAAATTATGCTCTTGAGATTAACTGAAATTTGCTTCTTTACTTTCCCGACTCTTGCTCAAAAAGAGGAACCCGACAAGGAAAGAATAATTTAGTAATGGTGCATAAGTCAAGCTGTTAGATCTTAATGCTTGTTAATGAGAATAGGAACAATAAGTTCACTGCAGTCAGCAAAAGGAAGTACCCTGTATAGTAGTTCTTCGGAAGGTAGACATCTTTCACTGGACCAAAACGCTCGAACGGTATACGTAGATCTTCAGGCCTACAAAGGGCAGAAAGACATTTCATTATTTTGTTGAACATATTGAAGAGCATATGGAAAAAAATTTATCTTCCAATACACAAAAAGCTAAGCAGACAGGAAAAGTAGAGCAACATATAATCAATTCTCATTGATGCATTTGCCTAGAACTTGGGGCAACAAAAACTGCCCGTTCATCAGAGAAAGTTATGACTTATGAACTAATAAATTTCCAATCTATGTATCAACAGATTTTAGAGACAGTTTAATGCTGGGTTTGCTTTTGCCAAAGAGAGACTTACAGCCTTTGTAATCAGATGAGTTATACAACAGTTTTAAAAGAAGAGTGTTTACAATCACAAATATACAACTACAACTCAATGAATAGGGATAATTTATAGCTAACAAGATATAAATATATATGAATGTGTGATAAAGAGTGTCTTAAAATATAGATTATTTGACGAAGAACATGTTGTTCAACTCATGGCGCAAACGAAAATAGGCATCCTGATATGCCATTGCAAGGAGAGCAAACAAGATTCTAAAGTGCAGGTAGGTGAACAACAAAACATCAACTTCGGAGCTTAAATGTTTCATTTTGTCAAATGTCTATTACATCTTTCAAATCTTTTTCTTTGGACCAGGGGATGAAGTGACATGCATCGCCAAAGGCAATTCACATGGCATACTTCATTCTCACATCAACACAATCATTCTTATCCCATATGCCTTTATAGTTGTTCAACTATTTTATCTAAAACGCAGTAACTTTCTATTTCAAATCATAAATCTTATTATCTAAACCTACAAAAAGATACACAATATTATCAAAGTATTCTTCTTGCAAATATAATAATTATGGCATGTTTTTATTAATTTCACAACCCAATTTTTTTTAGAACACATCTGCTTTTTCTTGAACATGTAAACACTAATATAGCACAAAAATCAGAACAAATTGCATGGTTTTTAGCATTATTAGACACAAATATAAGAAACTAGTATAGAATGTCTACCATTTCATTGAGCAACCAACAAAGATTAAGAATCTCAGAAGGATTAGGGTTGTAAACAAGCCAAGCCAAGCCGAGCCGAGCCGAGCCAAGTTTTAGGGTGTTCAAGCTTGTTTGATAAGGT